>JAWZYT010003957.1:45000-104351 GCA_034508575.1 Petrolisthes manimaculis | reverse complement strand
GTGATGATGTGTGTAGTGAAGATGTGTGTATAGTGAAGATGTGTGTAGTGCAGATGTGTGTATAGTGAAGATGTGTATATAGTGAAGATGTGTGTATAGTGAAGATGTGTGTATAGTGAAGATGTGTGTATAGTGAAGATGTGTGTATGGTGAAGATGTGTGTATAGTGAAGATGTGTGTATAGTGAAGATGTGTGTATAGTGAAGATGTGTGTATGGTGAAGATGTGTGTAGTGAAGATGTGTGTCATGAAGATGTGTGTGTAGTGAAGATGTTTGTGTAGTGACGATGTGCGTATAGTGAAGATGTGTGTAGTGAAGATGTGTGTATAGTGAGTAATGAGTGGCGAGTGGCGAGTGGCGAGTAATGAGTGGCAAGTAATGAGTGGCAAGTAATGAGTGGCGAGTGGCGAGTAATGAGTGGCGAGTAATGAGTGGTGAGTAATGAGTGGCGAGTAATGAGTGGCAAGTAATGAGTGGCGAGTAATAAGTGGCGAGTAATGAGTGGCGAGTAATGAGTGGCAAATGGCAAGTAATGAGTTTCGAGTGGCGAGTGGCGAGTAATGAGTGGCGAGTAATGAGTGGCGAGTAATGAGTGGCGAGTGGCGAGTAATGAGTGACGAGTGGCGAGTAATGAGTGGCGAGTAATGATTGGTGAGTGGCAAGTAATGAGTGGTGAGTAATGGGTGGCGAGTGTTGAGTGGCGAGTAATGAGTGGCGAGTGGCGAGTGTTGAGTGGCGAGTAATGAGTGGAGAGTGGCGAGTAATGAGTGATGAGTGGCGAGTAATGAGTGGCGAGTGGCGAGTAATGAGTGGTGAGTAATGAGTGGCGAGTAATGAGTGGCGAGTGGCGAGTAATGAGTGACGAGTAATGAGTGGAGAGTGGCGAGTAATGAGTGGCGAGTGGCGAGTAATGAGTGGCGAGTAATGAGTTGTGAGTAATGAGTGGCGAGTAATGAGTGGCAAGTAATGAGTGGCGAGTAATGAGTGGCGAGTAATGAGTGGCGAGTGGCGAGTAATGAGTGGCGAGTAATGAGTGGTGAGTAATGAGTGGCGAGTAATGAGTGGCGAGTAATGAGTGGCGAGTGGCGAGTAATGAGTGGCGAGTAATGAGTGGCGAGTAATGAGTGGTGAGTGGCGAGTAATGAGTGGCGAGTGGCGAGTGGCGAGTAATGAGTGGCAAGTAATGAGTGGCAAGTGGCAAGTAATGAGTGGCAAGTAATGAGTGGTGTGTAATGAGTGGCGAGTAATGAGTGGCGAGTAATGAGTGGCGAGTGGCGAGTAATGAGTGGCAAGTAATGAGTGGCGAGTAATGAGTGGCGAGTGACGAGTGGCGAGTAATGAGTGGCGAGTAATGAGTGGCGAGTAATGAGTGGGGAGTGGCGAGTAATGAGTTTCGAGTGGCGAGTGGCGAGTAGTGAGTGGCGAGTAATGAGTGGCGAGTAATGAGTGGCGAGTGGCGAGTAATGAGTGGCGAGTAATGAGTGGCGAGTAATGAGTGGCGAGTGATGAGTGGCGAGTAAAGAGTGGCGATTGGCAAGTAATGAGTGGCAAGTAATGAGTGGTGAGTAATGGGTGGCGAGTGTTGAGTGACGAGTAATGAGTGGCGAGTGGCGAGTGGCGAGTAATGAGTGGCGAGTAATGAGTGGCGAGTTATGAGTGGCAAGTAATGAGTTGCGAGTAATGAGTGGGGAGTAATGAGTTGCGAGTGGCGAGTAATGAGTGGCGAGTAATGAGTGGCGAGTGGCGTGTAATGAGTGGCGAGTAATGAGTAGCGAGTAATGAGTGGCGAGTGGCGAGTACTGAGTGGCGAGTAATGAGTGGCAAGTGGCGAGTAATGAGTGGCGAGTGGCGAGTGGCGAGTGTTGAGTGGAAAGTAATGAGTGGCAAGTAATGAGTGGCGAGTAATGAGTGGCGAGTTGCGAGTAATGAGTGGCGAGTAATGAGTGACGAGTAATGAGTGGCGAGTAATGAGTGACAAGTGGCGAGTAATAAGTGGCGAGTAATGAGTGGCGAGTGGCGAGTAATGAGTTTCGAGTGGCGAGTAATGAGTGGCGAGTAATTAGTGGCAAGTAATGAGTGGCGAGTGGCGAGTAATGAGTTGCGAGTGGCGAGTGGCGAGTAATGAGTGATGAGTAATGAGTGGTGACTGGCGAGTAATGAGTGGCGAGTGGCGAGTAATAAGTGGCGAGTAATGAGTGGCGAGTAATGAGTGGCAAGTGGCGAGTAATGAGTGGCGAGTGGCGAGTAATGAGTGGCGAGTAATGAGTGGCGAGTGGCGAGTAGCGAGTAATGAGTGGCAAGTAATGAGTGGCGAGTAATGAGTGGCGAGTGGCGAGTAATGAGTTTTGAGTGGCGAGTGGCGAGTGGCAAGTGGCGAGTAATGAGTGGCGAGTGGCAAGTGGCGAGTGGCGAGTAATGAGTGGCGAGTAATGAGTGGCGAGTGGCGAGTGTTGAGTGGCGAGTAATGAGTGGAGAGTGGCGAGTAATGAGTGATGAGTGGCGAGTAATGAGTGGCGAGTGGCGAGTAATGAGTGGTGAGTAATGAGTGGCGAGTAATGAGTGGCGAGTGGCGAGTAATGAGTGACGAGTAATGAGTGGAGAGTGGCGAGTAATGAGTGGCGAGTGGCGAGTAATGAGTGGCGAGTAATGAGTTGTGAGTAATGAGTGGCGAGTAATGAGTGGCAAGTAATGAGTGGCGAGTAATGAGTGGCGAGTAATGAGTGGCGAGTGGCGAGTAATGAGTGGCGAGTAATGAGTGGTGAGTAATGAGTGGCGAGTAATGAGTGGCGAGTAATGAGTGGCGAGTGGCGAGTAATGAGTGGCGAGTAATGAGTGGCGAGTAATGAGTGGTGAGTGGCGAGTAATGAGTGGCGAGTGGCGAGTGGCGAGTAATGAGTGGCAAGTAATGAGTGGCAAGTGGCAAGTAATGAGTGGCAAGTAATGAGTGGTGTGTAATGAGTGGCGAGTAATGAGTGGCGAGTAATGAGTGGCGAGTGGCGAGTAATGAGTGGCAAGTAATGAGTGGCGAGTAATGAGTGGCGAGTGACGAGTGGCGAGTAATGAGTGGCGAGTAATGAGTGGCGAGTAATGAGTGGGGAGTGGCGAGTAATGAGTTTCGAGTGGCGAGTGGCGAGTAGTGAGTGGCGAGTAATGAGTGGCGAGTAATGAGTGGCGAGTGGCGAGTAATGAGTGGCGAGTAATGAGTGGCGAGTAATGAGTGGCGAGTGATGAGTGGCGAGTAAAGAGTGGCGATTGGCAAGTAATGAGTGGCAAGTAATGAGTGGTGAGTAATGGGTGGCGAGTGTTGAGTGACGAGTAATGAGTGGCGAGTGGCGAGTGGCGAGTAATGAGTGGCGAGTAATGAGTGGCGAGTTATGAGTGGCAAGTAATGAGTTGCGAGTAATGAGTGGGGAGTAATGAGTTGCGAGTGGCGAGTAATGAGTGGCGAGTAATGAGTGGCGAGTGGCGTGTAATGAGTGGCGAGTAATGAGTAGCGAGTAATGAGTGGCGAGTGGCGAGTACTGAGTGGCGAGTAATGAGTGGCAAGTGGCGAGTAATGAGTGGCGAGTGGCGAGTGGCGAGTGTTGAGTGGAAAGTAATGAGTGGCAAGTAATGAGTGGCGAGTAATGAGTGGCGAGTTGCGAGTAATGAGTGGCGAGTAATGAGTGACGAGTAATGAGTGGCGAGTAATGAGTGACAAGTGGCGAGTAATAAGTGGCGAGTAATGAGTGGCGAGTGGCGAGTAATGAGTTTCGAGTGGCGAGTAATGAGTGGCGAGTAATTAGTGGCAAGTAATGAGTGGCGAGTGGCGAGTAATGAGTTGCGAGTGGCGAGTGGCGAGTAATGAGTGATGAGTAATGAGTGGTGACTGGCGAGTAATGAGTGGCGAGTGGCGAGTAATAAGTGGCGAGTAATGAGTGGCGAGTAATGAGTGGCAAGTGGCGAGTAATGAGTGGCGAGTGGCGAGTAATGAGTGGCGAGTAATGAGTGGCGAGTGGCGAGTAGCGAGTAATGAGTGGCAAGTAATGAGTGGCGAGTAATGAGTGGCGAGTGGCGAGTAATGAGTTTTGAGTGGCGAGTGGCGAGTGGCAAGTGGCGAGTAATGAGTGGCGAGTGGCAAGTGGCGAGTGGCGAGTAATGAGTGGCGAGTAATGAGTGGCGAGTGGCGAGTAATGAGTGGCGAGTGGCGAGTGGCGAGAAATGAGTGGCGAGTAATGAGTGGCGAGTAATGAGTGGCGAGTGGCGAGTAATGAGTTTCGAGTGGCGAGTGGCGAGTAATGAGTGGCGAGTAATGAGTGGCGATTGGCGAGTAATGAGTGGCGAGTAATGAGTTGCGAGTAATGAGTGGCGAGTGGCGAGTAATGAGTGGTGAGTGGTGAGTAATGAGTGGCGAGCAATGAGTGGTGAGTAATGAGTGGCGAGAGACAAGTGGCGAGTAATGAGTGGCAAGTAATGAGTGGTGAGTAATGGGTGGCGAGTGTTGAGTGGTGAGTAATGAGTGGCGAGTGGCGAGTGGCGAGTAATGAGTGGCGAGTAATGAGTGGCGAGTGGCGAGTAATGAGTGGTGAGTAATTAGTGGCGAGTAATGAGTGGCGAGTGGCGAGGAATGAGTGGTGAGTGGCGAGTAATGAGTGGCGAGTAATGAGTGGCGAGTAATGAGTGGCGAGTGGCGAGTAATGAGTGGTGAGTGGTGAGTAATGAGTGGCGAGCAATGAGTGGTGAGTAATGAGTGGTGAGTGGCGAGTGGCGAGTAATGAATGGTGAGTGGCGAGTAATGAGTGGCAAGTGGCAGGTAATGAGTGGCGAGTGGCGAGTGGCGAGTAATGAGTGGCGATTAATGAGTGGCGAGTGGCGAGTAATGAGTTTCGAGTGGCGAGTGGCGAGTAATGAGTGACGAGTAATGAGTGGTGAGTGGCGAGTAATGAGTGGCGAGTGGCGAGTAATGAGTGTCGAGTGGCGAGTAATGAGTGGCGAGTAATGAGTGGTGAGTGGCGAGTGGCGAGTAATGAATGGTGAGTGGCGAGTAATGCGTGGCAAGTGGCAGGTAATGAGTGGCGAGTGGCGAGTGGCGAGTAATGAGTGGCGATTAATGAGTGGCGAGTGGCGAGTAATGAGTTTCGAGTGGCGAGTGGCGAGTAATGAGTGACGAGTAATGAGTGGTGAGTGGCGAGTAATGAGTGGCGAGTGGCGAGTAATGAGTGGCGAGTGGCGAGTAATGAGTGGCGAGTAATGAGTGGCGAGTAATGAGTGGCAAGTAATGAGTGGCGAGTAATGAGTGGCGAGTAATGATTGGCGAGTTGCGAGTAATGAGTGGCGAGTAATGAGTGGCGAGTAACGAGTGGCGTGTAATGAGTGGCGAGTAATGAGTGGCGAGTAATGAGTGGCGAGTGGCGAGTAATGAGAGGCGAGTAATGAGTGGCAAGTGGCGAGTAATAAGTGGCGAGTGGCGAGTGTTGAGTGGAAAGTAATGAGTGGCAAGTAATGAGTGGCGAGTAATGAGTCGCGAGTTGCGAGTAATGAGTGGCGAGTAATGAGTGGCAAGTGGCGAGTAATGAGTGGCGAGTAATGAGTGGCGAGTGGCGAGTGGCGAGTAATGAGTGGCAAGTAATGAGTGGCGAGTGGCGAGTAATGAGTTTCGAGTGGCGAGTGGCGAGTAATGAGTGACGAGTAATGAGTGGTGAGTGGCGAGTAATGAGTGGCGAGTGGCGAGTAAAGAGTGGCGAGTAATGAGCGGCGAGTAATGAGTGGCGAGTGGCGAGTAATGAGTGGCGAGTAATAAGTGGCGAGTAATGAGTGGCGAGTGGCGAGTAATGAGTGGCGAGTGGCGAGTAATGAGTGGCGAGTGGCGAGTAATGAGTGGCAAGTAATGAGTGGCGAGTAATGAGTGGCGAGTGGCGTGTAATGAGTTTCGAGTGGCGAGTGGCGAGTGGCGAGTGGTGAGTAATGAGTGGCGAGTTATGAGTGGCGAGTAATGAGTGGCGAGTAATGAGTGGCGAGTAATGAGTGGCGAGTAATGTGTGGCGAGTGGCGAGTAATGAGTGGCGAGTAATGAGTTTCGAGTGTCGAGTAATGAGTGGCGAGTAATGAGTGGCGAGTAATGAGTGGCGAGTAATGAGTGGCAAGTAATAAGTGGTGAGTAATGGGTGGCGAGTGTTGAGTGGCGAGTAATGAGTGGCGAGTGGCGAGTAATGAGTGGCAAGTAATGAGTTTTCGAATGGCGAGTAATGAGTGGCGGGTAATGAGTGGCGAGTGGCGAGTGGCGAGAAATGAGTGGCGAGTAATGAGTGGCGAGTAATGAGTGGCGAGTGGCGAGTAATGAGTTTCGAGTGGCGAGTGGCGAGTAATGAGTGGCGAGTAATGAGTGGCGAGTGGCGAGTAATGAGTGGCGAGTAATGAGTGGTGAGTAATGAGTGGCGAGTACCGAGTTGCGAGTAATGAGTGGCAAGTAATGAGTGGCGAGTGTTGAGTGGCGAGTAATGAGTGGCGAGTATTGAGTGGCGAGTAATGAGTGGCGAGTGACAAGTGGCGAGTAATGAGTGGCGAGTAATGAGTGGCGAGTGGCGAGTAATGAGTGGCGAGTGGCGAGTAATGAGTGGCGAGTAATGAGTGGCGAGTGGCAAGTAATGAGTGGCAAGCAATGAGTGGTGAGTAATGGGTGGCGAGTGTTGAGTGGCGAGTAATGAGTGGCGAGTGGCGAGTGGTGAGTGGCGAGTAATGAGTGGCGAGTGGCGAGTAATGAGTGGCGAGTAATGAGTGGCGAGTAATGAGTGGCGAGTAATGAGTAATGAGTGGCAAGTAATGAGTGGCGAGAAATGAGTGGCAAGTGGCGAGTGGGGAGTGGCGAGTGGCGAGTAATGAGTGGTGAGTAATGGGTGGCGAGTGTTGAGTGGCGAGTAATGAGTGGCGAGTAATGAGTGGCGAGTAATGAGTGGCGAGTAATGAGTGGCGAGTGGCGAGTAATGAGTGGCGAGTAATGAGTGGCGAGTGGCGAGTAATGAGTGGCGAGTGGCGAGTAATGAGTGGCGAGTAATGAGTGGCGAGTGGCAAGTAATGAGTGGCAAGCAATGAGTGGTGAGTAATGGGTGGCGAGTGTTGAGTGGCGAGTAATGAGTGGCGAGTGGCGAGTGGCGAGTGGCGAGTAATGAGTGGCGAGTGGCGAGTAATGAGTGGCGAGTAATGAGTGGCGAGTAATGAGTGGCGAGTAATGAGTAATGAGTGGCAAGTAATGAGTGGCGAGAAATGAGTGGCAAGTGGCGAGTGGGGAGTGGCGAGTGGCGAGTAATGAGTGGTGAGTAATGAGTGGCAAGTGGCGAGTAATGAGTGGCGAGTGGCGAGTAATGAGTGGCGAGTAATGAGTGGCGAGTAATAAGTGGCAAGTGGCGAGTGGAGAGTGGCGAGTGGCGAGTAATGAGTGGTGAGTGGCGAGTAACGAGTGGCGAGTGGTGAGTATAGAGTGGCGAGTGGCGAGTAATGAGTGACGAGTAATGAGTGGCGAGTAATGAGTGGCGAGTAATGAGTGGCGAGTGGCGAGTAATGAGTTTCAAGTGGCGAGTGGCTAGTGGCGAGTAACGAGTGGCGAGTAATGAGTGGTGAGTAATGAGTGGCGAGTAATGAGTGGCGAGTAATGAGTGGCGAGTAATGAGTGGCGAGTAAAGAGTGGCGAATGGCGAGTAATGAGTGGCGAGTGGCGAGTAATGAGTGGCCAGTAATGAGTGGCGAGTAATGAGTGGCGAGTAATGAGTGGCGAGTGGCGAGTGGGGAGTGCAAATGACGAGTAATGAGTGGTAAGTGGCGAGTAGTGAGTGGCGAGTGGCGAGTGGCGAGTAATTAGTGGCGAGTGGCAAGTGGCGAGTAATGAGTGGCGAGTGGCGAGTAATGAGTTTCGAGTGGTGAGTGGCGAGTGGCGAGTAACGAGTGGTGAGTAATGAGTGGCGAGTAATTAGTGGCGAGTAATGAGTGGCGAGTGGCGAGTAATGAGTGGCGAGTGGCGAGTAATGAGTTTCGAGTGGCGAGTGGCGAGTAATGAGTGGCGAGTGGCAAGTAATGAGTGGCGAGTAATGAGTGGCGAGTAATGAGTGGCGAGTAATGAGTGGCGAGTAATGAATGGCGAGTAATGAGTGGTGAGTGGCGAGTAATGAGTGGCAAGTGGTGAGTGGCGAGTAATGAGTGGCGATTGGCAAGTAATGAGTGGCAAGTAATGAGTGGTGAGTAATGGGTGGCGAGTATTGAGTGGCGAGTAATGAGTGGCTAGTGGCGAGTGGCGAGTAATGAGTGGCAAGTAATGAGTGGCGAGTATTGAGTGGCGAGTGGCGAGTAATGAGTGGCGAATGGCGAGTGGCGAGTAATGAGTGGCGAGTAATGAGTGGCAAGTAATGAGTGGCGAGTAATGAGTAATGAGTGGCAAGTAATGAGTGGCGAGTGTTGAGTGGCGAGTAATGAGTGGCGAGTAATGAGTGGCGAGTAATGAGTGGCGAGTAATGAGTGGCGAGTGGCGAGTAATGAGTGGCGAGTGGCGAGTAATGAGTGGCGAGTGGCGAGTGGGGAGTGGCGAGTGGGGAGTGGCGAGTGGCGAGTAATGAGTGGTGAGTGGCGAGTAATGAGTGGCGAGTAAAGAGTGGCGAGTGGCGAGTAATGAGTGGTGAGTGGCGAGTGGCGGGTAATGAGTTTCGAGTGGCGAGTGGCGAGTGGCGAGTAATGAGTGGCGAGTGGCGAGTGGCGAGAAATGAGTGGCGAGTAATGAGTGGCGAGTAATGAGTGGCGAGTGGCGAGTAATGAGTTTCGAGTGGCGAGTGGCGAGTAATGAGTGGCGAGTAATGAGTGGCGATTGGCGAGTAATGAGTGGCGAGTAATGAGTTGCGAGTAATGAGTGGCGAGTGGCGAGTAATGAGTGGTGAGTGGTGAGTAATGAGTGGCGAGCAATGAGTGGTGAGTAATGAGTGGCGAGAGGCAAGTGGCGAGTAATGAGTGGCAAGTAATGAGTGGTGAGTAATGGGTGGCGAGTGTTGAGTGGTGAGTAATGAGTGGCGAGTGGCGAGTGGCGAGTAATGAGTGGCGAGTAATGAGTGGCGAGTGGCGAGTAATGAGTGGTGAGTAATTAGTGGCGAGTAATGAGTGGCGAGTGGCGAGGAATGAGTGGTGAGTGGCGAGTAATGAGTGGCGAGTAATGAGTGGCGAGTAATGAGTGGCGAGTGGCGAGTAATGAGTGGTGAGTGGTGAGTAATGAGTGGCGAGCAATGAGTGGTGAGTAATGAGTGGTGAGTGGCGAGTGGCGAGTAATGAATGGTGAGTGGCGAGTAATGAGTGGCAAGTGGCAGGTAATGAGTGGCGAGTGGCGAGTGGCGAGTAATGAGTGGCGATTAATGAGTGGCGAGTGGCGAGTAATGAGTTTCGAGTGGCGAGTGGCGAGTAATGAGTGACGAGTAATGAGTGGTGAGTGGCGAGTAATGAGTGGCGAGTGGCGAGTAATGAGTGTCGAGTGGCGAGTAATGAGTGGCGAGTAATGAGTGGTGAGTGGCGAGTGGCGAGTAATGAATGGTGAGTGGCGAGTAATGCGTGGCAAGTGGCAGGTAATGAGTGGCGAGTGGCGAGTGGCGAGTAATGAGTGGCGATTAATGAGTGGCGAGTGGCGAGTAATGAGTTTCGAGTGGCGAGTGGCGAGTAATGAGTGACGAGTAATGAGTGGTGAGTGGCGAGTAATGAGTGGCGAGTGGCGAGTAATGAGTGGCGAGTGGCGAGTAATGAGTGGCGAGTAATGAGTGGCGAGTAATGAGTGGCAAGTAATGAGTGGCGAGTAATGAGTGGCGAGTAATGATTGGCGAGTTGCGAGTAATGAGTGGCGAGTAATGAGTGGCGAGTAACGAGTGGCGTGTAATGAGTGGCGAGTAATGAGTGGCGAGTAATGAGTGGCGAGTGGCGAGTAATGAGAGGCGAGTAATGAGTGGCAAGTGGCGAGTAATAAGTGGCGAGTGGCGAGTGTTGAGTGGAAAGTAATGAGTGGCAAGTAATGAGTGGCGAGTAATGAGTCGCGAGTTGCGAGTAATGAGTGGCGAGTAATGAGTGGCAAGTGGCGAGTAATGAGTGGCGAGTAATGAGTGGCGAGTGGCGAGTGGCGAGTAATGAGTGGCAAGTAATGAGTGGCGAGTGGCGAGTAATGAGTTTCGAGTGGCGAGTGGCGAGTAATGAGTGACGAGTAATGAGTGGTGAGTGGCGAGTAATGAGTGGCGAGTGGCGAGTAAAGAGTGGCGAGTAATGAGCGGCGAGTAATGAGTGGCGAGTGGCGAGTAATGAGTGGCGAGTAATAAGTGGCGAGTAATGAGTGGCGAGTGGCGAGTAATGAGTGGCGAGTGGCGAGTAATGAGTGGCGAGTGGCGAGTAATGAGTGGCAAGTAATGAGTGGCGAGTAATGAGTGGCGAGTGGCGTGTAATGAGTTTCGAGTGGCGAGTGGCGAGTGGCGAGTGGTGAGTAATGAGTGGCGAGTTATGAGTGGCGAGTAATGAGTGGCGAGTAATGAGTGGCGAGTAATGAGTGGCGAGTAATGTGTGGCGAGTGGCGAGTAATGAGTGGCGAGTAATGAGTTTCGAGTGTCGAGTAATGAGTGGCGAGTAATGAGTGGCGAGTAATGAGTGGCGAGTAATGAGTGGCAAGTAATAAGTGGTGAGTAATGGGTGGCGAGTGTTGAGTGGCGAGTAATGAGTGGCGAGTGGCGAGTAATGAGTGGCAAGTAATGAGTTTTCGAATGGCGAGTAATGAGTGGCGGGTAATGAGTGGCGAGTGGCGAGTGGCGAGAAATGAGTGGCGAGTAATGAGTGGCGAGTAATGAGTGGCGAGTGGCGAGTAATGAGTTTCGAGTGGCGAGTGGCGAGTAATGAGTGGCGAGTAATGAGTGGCGAGTGGCGAGTAATGAGTGGCGAGTAATGAGTGGTGAGTAATGAGTGGCGAGTACCGAGTTGCGAGTAATGAGTGGCAAGTAATGAGTGGCGAGTGTTGAGTGGCGAGTAATGAGTGGCGAGTATTGAGTGGCGAGTAATGAGTGGCGAGTGACAAGTGGCGAGTAATGAGTGGCGAGTAATGAGTGGCGAGTGGCGAGTAATGAGTGGCGAGTGGCGAGTAATGAGTGGCGAGTAATGAGTGGCGAGTGGCAAGTAATGAGTGGCAAGCAATGAGTGGTGAGTAATGGGTGGCGAGTGTTGAGTGGCGAGTAATGAGTGGCGAGTGGCGAGTGGTGAGTGGCGAGTAATGAGTGGCGAGTGGCGAGTAATGAGTGGCGAGTAATGAGTGGCGAGTAATGAGTGGCGAGTAATGAGTAATGAGTGGCAAGTAATGAGTGGCGAGAAATGAGTGGCAAGTGGCGAGTGGGGAGTGGCGAGTGGCGAGTAATGAGTGGTGAGTAATGGGTGGCGAGTGTTGAGTGGCGAGTAATGAGTGGCGAGTAATGAGTGGCGAGTAATGAGTGGCGAGTAATGAGTGGCGAGTGGCGAGTAATGAGTGGCGAGTAATGAGTGGCGAGTGGCGAGTAATGAGTGGCGAGTGGCGAGTAATGAGTGGCGAGTAATGAGTGGCGAGTGGCAAGTAATGAGTGGCAAGCAATGAGTGGTGAGTAATGGGTGGCGAGTGTTGAGTGGCGAGTAATGAGTGGCGAGTGGCGAGTGGCGAGTGGCGAGTAATGAGTGGCGAGTGGCGAGTAATGAGTGGCGAGTAATGAGTGGCGAGTAATGAGTGGCGAGTAATGAGTGGCGAGTAATAAGTGGCAAGTGGCGAGTGGAGAGTGGCGAGTGGCGAGTAATGAGTGGTGAGTGGCGAGTAACGAGTGGCGAGTGGTGAGTATAGAGTGGCGAGTGGCGAGTAATGAGTGACGAGTAATGAGTGGCGAGTAATGAGTGGCGAGTAATGAGTGGCGAGTGGCGAGTAATGAGTTTCAAGTGGCGAGTGGCTAGTGGCGAGTAACGAGTGGCGAGTAATGAGTGGTGAGTAATGAGTGGCGAATGGCGAGTAATGAGTGGCGAGTGGCGAGTAATGAGTGGCCAGTAATGAGTGGCGAGTAATGAGTGGCGAGTAATGAGTGGCGAGTGTGGAGTGCAAATGACGAGTAATGAGTGGTGAGTGGCGAGTAGTGAGTGACGAGTGGCGAGTGGCGAGTAATTAGTGGCGAGTGGCAAGTGGCGAGTGGCGAGTAGCGAGTAATGAGTGGCGAGTAATGAGTGGCGAGTGGCGAGTGGCGAGTAACGAGTGGCGAGTAATGAGTGGCGAGTAATGAGTGGCGAGTAATGAGTGGCGAGTGGCGAGTAATGATTTTCGAGTGGCGAGTGGCGAGTAATGAGTGGCGAGTGGCGAGTAATGAGTGGCGAGTAATGAGTGGCGAGTAATGAGTGGCGAGTAATGAGTAGCGAGTAATGAGTGGCGAGTAATAAGTGGTGAGTGGCGAGCAATGAGTGGCAAGTGGCGAGTGGCGAGTAATGAGTGGCGAGTAATGAGTGGCGAGTGGCAAGTAATGAGTGGCAAGTAATGAGTGGTGAGTAATGGGTGGCGAGTGTTGAGTGGCGAGTAATGAGTGGCGAGTGGCGAGTGGCGAGTAATGAGTGGCAATTAATGAGTGGCGAGTATTGAGTGGCGAGTGGCGAGTAATGAGTGGCGAGTGGCGAGTGGCGAGTAATGAGTGGCGAGTAATGAGTGGCACGTAATGAGTGGCGAGTAATGAGTAATGAGTGGCAAGTAATGAGTGGCGAGTGTTGAGTGGCGAGTAATGAGTGGCGAGTAATGAGTGGCGAGTGGCGAGTAATGAGTGGCGAGTAATGAGTGGCAAGTAATGAGTGGCGAGTGGCGAGTAATGAGTGGCGAGTGGCGAGTAATGAGTGGCGAGTAATGAGTGGCGAGTAATGAGTGTCGAGTGGCGAGTAGGGAGTGGCGAGTGGCGAGTAATGAGTGGTGAGTGGCGAGTAATGAGTGGCGAGTGGCGAGTGGCGAGTAAAGAGTGGCGAGTAGCGAGTAATGAGTGGCGAGTGGCTAGTGGCGAGTAATGATTTTCGAGTGGCGAGTGGCGAGTGGTGAGTAACGAGTGGCGAGTAATGAGTGGCGAGTAATGAGTGGCGAGTATTGAGTGGCGAGTAATGAGTGGAGAGTAATGAGTGGCGAGTGACGAATAATGAGTTTCAAGTGGCGAGTGGCGAGTGGCGAGTGGCGAGTAACGAGTGGCGAGTAATGAGTGGTGAGTAATGAGTGGCGAGTAATGAGTGGCGAGTAATGAGTGGCGAGTAATGAGTGGCGAGTAAAGAGTGGCGAATGGCGAGTAATGAGTGGCGAGTGGCGAGTAATGAGTGGCCAGTAATGAGTGGCGAATAATGAGTGGCGAGTAATGAGTGGCGAGTGGCGAGTGTGGAGTGCAAATGACGAGTAATGAGTGGTGAGTGGCGAGTGGTGAGTGGCGAGTGGCGAGTGGCGAGTAATTAGTGGCGAGTGGCAAGTGGCGAGTAATGAGTGGCGAGTAATGAGTGGCGAGTAATGAGTGGCGAGTGGCGAGTAATGAGTTTCGTGTGGCGAGTGGCGAGTGGCGAGTAACGAGTGGCGAGTAATGAGTGGCGAGTAATGAGTGGCGAGTAATGAGTGGCGAGTAATGAGTGGCGAGTGGCGAGTAATGAGTTTCGAGTGGCGAGTGGCGAGTAATGAGTGGCGAGTGGCGTGTAATGAGTGGCGAGTAATGAGTGGCGAGTAATGAGTAGCGAGTAATGAGTGGCGAGTAATGAGAGGCGAGTAATGAGTGGTGAGTGGCGAGTAATGAGTGGCAAGTGGCGAGTGGCGAGTAATGAGTGGCGAGTAATGAGTGGCGAGTGGCAAGTAATGAGTGGCAAGTAATGAGTGGTGAGTAATGGGTGGCGAGTGTTGAGTGGCGAGTAATGAGTGGCAAGTGGCGAGTGGCGAGTAATGAGTGGCAAGTAAAGTAATGAGTGGCGAGTATTGAGTGGCGAGTGGCGAGTGGCGAGTGGCAAGTAATGAGTGGCGAGTAATGAGTGGCGAGTAATGAGTGGCGAGTAATGAGTAATGAGTGGCAAGTAATGAGTGGCGAGTGTTGAGTGGCGAGTAATGAGTGGCGAGTAATGAGTGGCGAGTAATGAGTGGCGAGTGGCGAGTAATGAGTGGCGAGTAATGAGTGGCGAGTAATGAGTGGCGAGTGGCGAGTAATGAGTGGCGAGTAATGAGTGGCGAGTAATGAGTGGCGAGTAATGAGTGGCGAGTAATGAGTGGCGAGTAATGAGTGGCGAGTAATGAGTGGCGAGTGGCGAGTAATGAGTGGCGAGTAATGAGTGGCGAGTAATGAGTGGCGAGTGGCGAGTGGGGAGTGGCGAGTGGCGAGTAATGAGTGGTGACTGACGAGTAATGAGTGGCGAGTGGCGAGTGGTGAGTAAAGAGTGGCGAATGGCGAGTAATGAGTGGCGAGTAATGAGTGGCGAGTGGCGAGTAATGAGTTTCAAGTGGCGAGTGGCGAGTGGCGAGTAACGAGTGGCGAGTAATGAGTGGTGAGTAATGAGTGGCGAGTAATGAGTGGCGAGTAATGAGTGGCGAGTAATGAGTGGCGAGTAAAGAGTGGCGAATGGCGAGTAATGAGTGGCGAGTGGCGAGTAATGAGTGGCCAGTAATGAGTGGCGAGTAATGAGTGGCGAGTAATGAGTGGCGAGTGGCGAGTGTGGAGTGCAAATGAAGAGTAATGAGTGGTGAGTGGCGAGTAGTGAGTGGCGAGTGGCGAGTGGCGAGTAATTAGTGGCGAATAATGAGTGGTGAGTGGCGAGTAATGAGTTTCATGTGGCGAGTGGCGAGTGGCGAGTAACGAGTGGCGAGTAATGAGTGGCGAGTAATGAGTGGCGAGTAATGAGTGGCGAGTAATGAGTGGCGAGTGGCGAGTAATGAGTTTCGAGTGGCGAGTGGCGAGTAATGAGTGGCGAGTGGCGTGTAATGAGTGGCGAGTAATGAGTGGCGAGTAATGAGTAGCGAGTAATGAGTGGCGAGTAATGAGAGGCGAGTAATGAGTGGTGAGTGGCGAGTAATGAGTGGCAAGTGGCGAGTGGCGAGTAATGAGTGGCGAGTAATGAGTGGCGAGTGGCAAGTAATGAGTGGCAAGTAATGAGTGGTGAGTAATGGGTGGCGAGTGTTGAGTGGCGAGTAATGTGTGGCGAGTGGCGAGTGGCAAGTAATGAGTGGCAAGTAATGAGTGGTGAGTAATGGGTGGCGAGTGTTGAGTGGCGAGTAATGAGTGGCAAGTGGCGAGTGGCGAGTAATGAGTGGCAAGTAAAGTAATGAGTGGCGAGTATTGAGTGGCGAGTGGCGAGTAATGAGTGGCGAGTGGCGAGTGGCAAGTAATGAGTGGCGAGTAATGAGTGGCGAGTAATGAGTGGCGAGTAATGAGTAATGAGTGGCAAGTAATGAGTGGCGAGTGTTGAGTGGCGAGTAATGAGTGGCGAGTAATGAGTGGCGAGTAATGAGTGGCGAGTGGCGAGTAATGAGTGGCGAGTAATGAGTGGCGAGTAATGAGTGGCGAGTGGCGAGTAATGAGTGGCGAGTAATGAGTGGCGAGTAATGAGTGGCGAGTAATGAGTGGCGAGTAATGAGTGGCGAGTAATGAGTGGCGAGTGGCGAGTAATGAGTGGCGAGTAATGAGTGGCGAGTAATGAGTGGCGAGTAATGAGTGGCGAGTGGCGAGTGGGGAGTGGCGAGTGGCGAGTAATGAGTGGTGAGTGGTGAGTAATGAGTGGCGAGTGGCGAGTGGTGAGTAAAGAGTGGCGAGTGGCGAGTAATGAGTGGCGAGTAATGAGTGGCGAGTGGCGAGTAATGAGTTTCAAGTGGCGAGTGGCGAGTTACGAGTAACGAGTGGCGAGTAATGAGTGGTGAGTAATGAGTGGCGAGTAATGAGTGGCGAGTAATGAGTGGCGAGTAATGAGTGGCGATTAAAGAGTGGCGAATGGCGAGTAATGAGTGGCGAGTGGCGAGTAATGAGTGGCCAGTAATGAGTGGCAAGTAATGAGTGGCGAGTGGCGAGTGTGGAGTGCAAATGATGAGTAATGAGTGGTGAGTGGCGAGTAGTGAGTGGCGAGTGGCGAGTGGCGAGTAATGAGTGGCGAGTAATGAGTGGCGAGTGGCGAGTGGCGAGTAATGAGTGGCAAGTAATGAGTGGCGAGTGGCGAGTAATGAGTTTCGAGTGGCGAGTGGCGAGTAATGAGTGACGAGTAATGAGTGGTGAGTGGCGAGTAATGAGTGGCGAGTGGCGAGTAAAGAGTGGCGAGTAATGAGCGGCGAGTAATGAGTGGCGAGTGGCGAGTAATGAGTGGCGAGTAATAAGTGGCGAGTAATGAGTGGCGAGTGGCGAGTAATGAGTGGCGAGTGGCGAGTAATGAGTGGCGAGTGGCGAGTAATGAGTGGCAAGTAATGAGTGGCGAGTAATGAGTGGCGAGTGGCGTGTAATGAGTTTCGAGTGGCGAGTGGCGAGTGGCGAGTGGTGAGTAATGAGTGGCGAGTTATGAGTGGCGAGTAATGAGTGGCGAGTAATGAGTGGCGAGTAATGAGTGGCGAGTAATGTGTGGCGAGTGGCGAGTAATGAGTGGCGAGTAATGAGTTTCGAGTGTCGAGTAATGAGTGGCGAGTAATGAGTGGCGAGTAATGAGTGGCGAGTAATGAGTGGCAAGTAATAAGTGGTGAGTAATGGGTGGCGAGTGTTGAGTGGCGAGTAATGAGTGGCGAGTGGCGAGTAATGAGTGGCAAGTAATGAGTTTTCGAATGGCGAGTAATGAGTGGCGGGTAATGAGTGGCGAGTGGCGAGTGGCGAGAAATGAGTGGCGAGTAATGAGTGGCGAGTAATGAGTGGCGAGTGGCGAGTAATGAGTTTCGAGTGGCGAGTGGCGAGTAATGAGTGGCGAGTAATGAGTGGCGAGTGGCGAGTAATGAGTGGCGAGTAATGAGTGGTGAGTAATGAGTGGCGAGTACCGAGTTGCGAGTAATGAGTGGCAAGTAATGAGTGGCGAGTGTTGAGTGGCGAGTAATGAGTGGCGAGTATTGAGTGGCGAGTAATGAGTGGCGAGTGACAAGTGGCGAGTAATGAGTGGCGAGTAATGAGTGGCGAGTGGCGAGTAATGAGTGGCGAGTGGCGAGTAATGAGTGGCGAGTAATGAGTGGCGAGTGGCAAGTAATGAGTGGCAAGCAATGAGTGGTGAGTAATGGGTGGCGAGTGTTGAGTGGCGAGTAATGAGTGGCGAGTGGCGAGTGGTGAGTGGCGAGTAATGAGTGGCGAGTGGCGAGTAATGAGTGGCGAGTAATGAGTGGCGAGTAATGAGTGGCGAGTAATGAGTAATGAGTGGCAAGTAATGAGTGGCGAGAAATGAGTGGCAAGTGGCGAGTGGGGAGTGGCGAGTGGCGAGTAATGAGTGGTGAGTAATGGGTGGCGAGTGTTGAGTGGCGAGTAATGAGTGGCGAGTAATGAGTGGCGAGTAATGAGTGGCGAGTAATGAGTGGCGAGTGGCGAGTAATGAGTGGCGAGTAATGAGTGGCGAGTGGCGAGTAATGAGTGGCGAGTGGCGAGTAATGAGTGGCGAGTAATGAGTGGCGAGTGGCAAGTAATGAGTGGCAAGCAATGAGTGGTGAGTAATGGGTGGCGAGTGTTGAGTGGCGAGTAATGAGTGGCGAGTGGCGAGTGGCGAGTGGCGAGTAATGAGTGGCGAGTGGCGAGTAATGAGTGGCGAGTAATGAGTGGCGAGTAATGAGTGGCGAGTAATGAGTAATGAGTGGCAAGTAATGAGTGGCGAGAAATGAGTGGCAAGTGGCGAGTGGGGAGTGGCGAGTGGCGAGTAATGAGTGGTGAGTAATGAGTGGCAAGTGGCGAGTAATGAGTGGCGAGTGGCGAGTAATGAGTGGCGAGTAATGAGTGGCGAGTAATAAGTGGCAAGTGGCGAGTGGAGAGTGGCGAGTGGCGAGTAATGAGTGGTGAGTGGCGAGTAACGAGTGGCGAGTGGTGAGTATAGAGTGGCGAGTGGCGAGTAATGAGTGACGAGTAATGAGTGGCGAGTAATGAGTGGCGAGTAATGAGTGGCGAGTGGCGAGTAATGAGTTTCAAGTGGCGAGTGGCTAGTGGCGAGTAACGAGTGGCGAGTAATGAGTGGTGAGTAATGAGTGGCGAGTAATGAGTGGCGAGTAATGAGTGGCGAGTAATGAGTGGCGAGTAAAGAGTGGCGAATGGCGAGTAATGAGTGGCGAGTGGCGAGTAATGAGTGGCCAGTAATGAGTGGCGAGTAATGAGTGGCGAGTAATGAGTGGCGAGTGGCGAGTGGGGAGTGCAAATGACGAGTAATGAGTGGTAAGTGGCGAGTAGTGAGTGGCGAGTGGCGAGTGGCGAGTAATTAGTGGCGAGTGGCAAGTGGCGAGTAATGAGTGGCGAGTGGCGAGTAATGAGTTTCGAGTGGTGAGTGGCGAGTGGCGAGTAACGAGTGGTGAGTAATGAGTGGCGAGTAATTAGTGGCGAGTAATGAGTGGCGAGTGGCGAGTAATGAGTGGCGAGTGGCGAGTAATGAGTTTCGAGTGGCGAGTGGCGAGTAATGAGTGGCGAGTGGCAAGTAATGAGTGGCGAGTAATGAGTGGCGAGTAATGAGTGGCGAGTAATGAGTGGCGAGTAATGAATGGCGAGTAATGAGTGGTGAGTGGCGAGTAATGAGTGGCAAGTGGTGAGTGGCGAGTAATGAGTGGCGATTGGCAAGTAATGAGTGGCAAGTAATGAGTGGTGAGTAATGGGTGGCGAGTATTGAGTGGCGAGTAATGAGTGGCTAGTGGCGAGTGGCGAGTAATGAGTGGCAAGTAATGAGTGGCGAGTATTGAGTGGCGAGTGGCGAGTAATGAGTGGCGAATGGCGAGTGGCGAGTAATGAGTGGCGAGTAATGAGTGGCAAGTAATGAGTGGCGAGTAATGAGTAATGAGTGGCAAGTAATGAGTGGCGAGTGTTGAGTGGCGAGTAATGAGTGGCGAGTAATGAGTGGCGAGTAATGAGTGGCGAGTAATGAGTGGCGAGTGGCGAGTAATGAGTGGCGAGTGGCGAGTAATGAGTGGCGAGTGGCGAGTGGGGAGTGGCGAGTGGGGAGTGGCGAGTGGCGAGTAATGAGTGGTGAGTGGCGAGTAATGAGTGGCGAGTAAAGAGTGGCGAGTGGCGAGTAATGAGTGGTGAGTGGCGAGTGGCGGGTAATGAGTTTCGAGTGGCGAGTGGCGAGTGGCGAGTAATGAGTGGCGAGTAATGAGTGGCGAGTATTGAGTGGCGAGTAATGAGTGAAGAGTAATGAGTGGCGAGTAATGAGTGGCAAGTAATGAGTGGCGAGTGGCAAGTGGCGAGTAATGAGTGGCGAGTAATGAGTGGCGAGTGGCGAGTATTGAGTGGCGAGTAATGAGTGGCGAGTAATGAGTGGCGAGTAATGAGTGGCGAGTAATGAGTGGCGAGTAATGAGTGGCAAGTGGCGAGTAATGAGTGGTGAGTGGCGAGTAATGAGTGGCGAGTAATGAGTGGCGAGTAATGAGTGGCGAGTAATGAGTGGAGAGTGGCGAGTGGGGAGTGGCGAGTGGCGAGTAATGAGTGGTGAGTGGCGAGTAATGAGTAGCGAGTGGCGAGTGGTGAGTAAAGAGTGGCGAGTGGCGAGTAATGAGTGGCGAGTAATGAGTGGCGAGTAATGAGTGGCGAGTGGCGAGTAATGAGTTTCAAGTGACGAGTGGCGAGTGGCGAGTAACGAGTGGCGAGTAATGAGTGGTGAGTAATGAGTGGCGAGCAATGAGTGGCGAGTAATGAGTGGCTAGTAAAGAGTGGCGAATGGCGAGTAATGAGTGGCGAGTGGCGAGTAATGAGTGGCCAGTAATGAGTGGCGAGTAATGAGTGGCGAGTAATGAGTGGCGAGTGGCGAGTGGGGAGCGCGAATGACGAGTAATGAGTGGTGAGTGGCGAGTAGTGAGTGGCGAGTGGCGAGTGGCGAGTAATTAGTGACGAGTGGCAAGTGGCGAGTAATGAGTGGTGAGTAATGAGTGGCGAGTAATGAGTGGCGAGTGGCGAGTAATGAGTTTCGAGTGGCGAGTGGCGAGTGGCGAGTAACGAGTGGAGAGTAATGAGTGGCGAGTAATGAGTGGCGAGTAATGAGTGGCGAGTAATGAGTGGCGAGTGGCGAGTAATGAGTTTCGAGTGGCGAGTGGCAAGTAATGAGTGGCGAGTGGCGAGTAATGAGTGGCGAGTAATGAGTGGCGAGTAATGAGTGGCGAGTAATGAGTGGCGAGTAATGAGTGGCGAGTAATGAGTGGCGAGTTATGAGTGGTGAGTGGCGAGTAATGAGTGGCAAGTGGCGAGTGGCGAGTAATGAGTGGCGAGTAATGAGTGGCGAGTGGCAAGTAATGAGTGGCAAGTAATGAGTGGTGAGTAATGGGTGGCGAGTGTTGAGTGACGAGTAATGAGTGGCGAGTGGCGAGTGGCGAGTAATGAGTGGCAAGTAATGAGTGGCGAGTATTGAGTGGCAAGTGGCGAGTAATGAGTGGCGAGTGGCGAGTGGCGAGTAATGAGTGGCGAGTAATGAGTGGCGAGTAATGAGTGGCGAGTAATGAGTAATGAGTGGCAAGTAATGAGTGGCGAGTGTTGAGTGGCGAGGAATGAGTGGCGAGTAATGAGTGGCGAGTGAAGAGTGGCGATTGGCGAGTAATGAGTGGCGAGTAATGAGTGGCAAGTGGCTAGTAATGAGTGGCGAGTGGCGAGTAATGAGTGGCGAGTAATGAGTGGCGAGTATTGAGTGGCGAGTAATGAGTGGCGAGTGGCGAGTGGGGAGTGGCGAGTGGCGAGTAATATGTGGTGAGTGGCGAGTAATGAGTGGCGAGTGGCGAGTGGCGAGTAAAGATTGGCAAGTGGCGAGTAATGAGTGGCGAGTAATGAGTGGCGAGTAATGAGTGGCGAGTGGCGAGTAGTGAGTTTCGAGTGGCGAGTGGCAAGTGGCGAGTAATGAGTGGCGAGTAATGAGTGGCGAGTAATGTGTGGCGAGTAATGAGTGGCAAGTAATGAGTGGCGAGTAATAAGTGGAGAGTAAAGAGTGGCGAATGGCGAGTAATGAGTGGCGAGTGGCGAGTAATGAGTGGCCAGTAATGAGTGGCGAGTAATGAGTGGCGAGTAATGAGTGGCGAGTGGCGAGTGGGGAGTGGCGAGTGACATGTAATGAGTGGTGAGTGGCGAGTAATGAGTGGCGAGTGGTGAGAGGCGAGTAATTAGTGGCGAGTGGCGAGTGGCGAGTAATGAGTGGCGAGTAATGAGTGGCGAGTAATGAGTGGCGAGTGGCGAGTAATGAGTTTCGAGTGGCAAGTGGCGAGTGGTGAGTAACGAGTGGCGAGTAATGAGTGGCGAGTAATGAGTGGCGAGTAATGAGTGGCGAGTAATGAGTGACAGGTAATGAGTGGTGAGTAATGAGTGGCGAGTGGCGAGTAATGAGTGGCGAGTGGCGAGTAATGAGTGGCGAGTAATGAGTGTCGAGTAATGAGTGGCGAGTGGGGAGTGGCGAGTGGCGAGTAATGAGTGGTGAGTGGCGAGTAATGAGTGGCGAGTGGCGAGTGGTGAGTAAAGAGTGGCGAATGGCGAGTAATGAGTGGCGAGTAATGAGTGGCGAGTGGCGAGTAATGAGTTTCAAGTGGCGAGTGGCGAGTGGCGAGTAACGAGTGGCGAGTAATGAGTGGTGAGTAATGAGTGGCGAGTAATGAGTGGCGAGTAATGTGTGGCGAGTAATGAGTGGCGAGTAAAGAGTGGCGAATGGCGAGTAATGAGTGGCGAGTGGCGAGTAATGAGTGGCCAGTAATGAGTGGCGAGTAATGAGTGGCGAGTAATGAGTGGCGAGTGGCGAGTGTGGAGTGCAAATGACGAGTAATGAGTGGTGAGTGGCGAGTAGTGAGTGGCGAGTGGCGAGTGGCGAGTAATTAGTGGCGAGTGGCAAGTGGCGAGTAATGAGTGGCGAGTAATGAGTGGCGAGTAATGAGTGGCGAGTGGCGAGTAATGAGTTTCGTGTGGTGAGTAACGAGTGGCGAGTAATGAGTGGCGAGTAATGAGTGGCGAGTAGTGAGTGGCGAGTGGCGAGTGGGGAGTGGCGAGTGGCGAGTAATGAGTGGTGAGTGGCGAGTAATGAGTGGCGAGTGGTGAGTAAAGAGTGGCGAGTGGCGAGTAATGAGTGGCGAGTAATGAGTGGCGAGTGGCGAGTAATGAGTTTCAAGTGGCGAGTGGCAAGTGGCGAGTGGCGAGTAACGAGTGGCGAGTAATGAGTGGTGAGTAATGAGTGGCGAGTAATGAGTGGCGAGTAATGAGTGGCGAGTAATGAGTTGCGAGTAAAGAGTGGCGAATGGCGAGTAATGAGTGGCGAGTGGCGAGTAATGAGTGGCGAGTAATGAGTGGCGAGTGGCGAGTGTGGAGTGCAAATGACGAGTAATGAGTGGTGAGTGGCGAGTAATGAGTTTCGTGTGGCGAGTGGCGAGTGGCGAGTAACGAGTGGCGAGTAATGAGTGGCGAGTAATGAGTGGCGAGTAATGAGTGGCGAGTAATGAGTGGCGAGTGGCGAGTAATGAGTTTCGAGTGGCGAGTGGCGAGTAATGAGTGGCGAGTGGCGAGTAATGAGTGGCGAGTAATGAGTGGCGAGTAATGAGTGGCGAGTAATGAGTGGCGAGTAATGAGAGGCGAGTAATGAGTGGTGAGTGGCGAGTAATGAGTGGCAAGTGGCGAGTGGCGAGTAATGAGTGGCGAGTAATGAGTGACGAGTGGCAAGTAATGAGTGGCAAGTAATGAGTGGTGAGTAATGGGTGGCGAGTGTTGAGTGGCGAGTAATGAGTGGCAAGTGGCGAGTGGCGAGTAATGAGTGGCAAGTAATGAGTGGCGAGTATTGAGTGGCAAGTGGCGAGTAATGAGTGGCGAGTGGCGAGTGGCGAGTATTGAGTGGCGAGTAATGAGTGGCGAGAAATGAGTGGCGAGTAATGAGTAATGAGTGGCAAGTAATGAGTGGCGAGTGTTGAGTGGCGAGTAATGAGTGGCGAGTAATGAGTGGCGAGTAATGAGTGGCGAGTGGCGAGTAATGAGTGGCGAGTAATGAGTGGCGAGTAATGAGTGGCGAGTAATGAGTGGCGAGTAATGAGTGGCGAGTGGCTTGTAATGAGTGGCGAGTGGCGAGTAATGAGTGGTGAGTAATGAGTGGCGAGTAATGAGTGGCGAGTAATGAGTGGCGAGTGGCGAGTGGGGAGTGGCGAGTGGCGAGTAATGAATGGTGAGTGGCGAGTAATGAGTGGCGAGTGGCGAGTGGTGAGTAAAGAGTGGCGAGTGGCGAGTAATGAGTGGCGAGTAATGAGTGACGAGTGGCAAGTAATGAGTTTCAAGTGGCGAGTGGCGAGTGGCGAGTAACGAGTGGCGAGTAATGAGTGGTGAGTAATGAGTGGCGAGTAATGAGTGGCGAGTAATGAGTGGCGAGTAATGAGTGGCGAGTAAAGAGTGGCGAATGGCGAGTAATGAGTGGCGAGTGGCGAGTAATGAGTGGCCAGTAATGAGTGGCGAGTAATGAGTGGCGAGTAATGAGTGGCGAGTGTGGAGTGCAAATGACGAGTAATGAGTGGTGAGTGGCGAGTAGTGAGTGACGAGTGGCGAGTGGCGAGTAATTAGTGGCGAGTGGCAAGTGGCGAGTGGCGAGTAGCGAGTAATGAGTGGCGAGTAATGAGTGGCGAGTGGCGAGTGGCGAGTAACGAGTGGCGAGTAATGAGTGGCGAGTAATGAGTGGCGAGTAATGAGTGGCGAGTGGCGAGTAATGATTTTCGAGTGGCGAGTGGCGAGTAATGAGTGGCGAGTGGCGAGTAATGAGTGGCGAGTAATGAGTGGCGAGTAATGAGTGGCGAGTAATGAGTAGCGAGTAATGAGTGGCGAGTAATAAGTGGTGAGTGGCGAGCAATGAGTGGCAAGTGGCGAGTGGCGAGTAATGAGTGGCGAGTAATGAGTGGCGAGTGGCAAGTAATGAGTGGCAAGTAATGAGTGGTGAGTAATGGGTGGCGAGTGTTGAGTGGCGAGTAATGAGTGGCGAGTGGCGAGTGGCGAGTAATGAGTGGCAATTAATGAGTGGCGAGTATTGAGTGGCGAGTGGCGAGTAATGAGTGGCGAGTGGCGAGTGGCGAGTAATGAGTGGCGAGTAATGAGTGGCACGTAATGAGTGGCGAGTAATGAGTAATGAGTGGCAAGTAATGAGTGGCGAGTGTTGAGTGGCGAGTAATGAGTGGCGAGTAATGAGTGGCGAGTGGCGAGTAATGAGTGGCGAGTAATGAGTGGCAAGTAATGAGTGGCGAGTGGCGAGTAATGAGTGGCGAGTGGCGAGTAATGAGTGGCGAGTAATGAGTGGCGAGTAATGAGTGTCGAGTGGCGAGTAGGGAGTGGCGAGTGGCGAGTAATGAGTGGTGAGTGGCGAGTAATGAGTGGCGAGTGGCGAGTGGCGAGTAAAGAGTGGCGAGTAGCGAGTAATGAGTGGCGAGTGGCTAGTGGCGAGTAATGATTTTCGAGTGGCGAGTGGCGAGTGGTGAGTAACGAGTGGCGAGTAATGAGTGGCGAGTAATGAGTGGCGAGTATTGAGTGGCGAGTAATGAGTGGAGAGTAATGAGTGGCGAGTGACGAATAATGAGTTTCAAGTGGCGAGTGGCGAGTGGCGAGTGGCGAGTAACGAGTGGCGAGTAATGAGTGGTGAGTAATGAGTGGCGAGTAATGAGTGGCGAGTAATGAGTGGCGAGTAATGAGTGGCGAGTAAAGAGTGGCGAATGGCGAGTAATGAGTGGCGAGTGGCGAGTAATGAGTGGCCAGTAATGAGTGGCGAATAATGAGTGGCGAGTAATGAGTGGCGAGTGGCGAGTGTGGAGTGCAAATGACGAGTAATGAGTGGTGAGTGGCGAGTGGTGAGTGGCGAGTGGCGAGTGGCGAGTAATTAGTGGCGAGTGGCAAGTGGCGAGTAATGAGTGGCGAGTAATGAGTGGCGAGTAATGAGTGGCGAGTGGCGAGTAATGAGTTTCGTGTGGCGAGTGGCGAGTGGCGAGTAACGAGTGGCGAGTAATGAGTGGCGAGTAATGAGTGGCGAGTAATGAGTGGCGAGTAATGAGTGGCGAGTGGCGAGTAATGAGTTTCGAGTGGCGAGTGGCGAGTAATGAGTGGCGAGTGGCGTGTAATGAGTGGCGAGTAATGAGTGGCGAGTAATGAGTAGCGAGTAATGAGTGGCGAGTAATGAGAGGCGAGTAATGAGTGGTGAGTGGCGAGTAATGAGTGGCAAGTGGCGAGTGGCGAGTAATGAGTGGCGAGTAATGAGTGGCGAGTGGCAAGTAATGAGTGGCAAGTAATGAGTGGTGAGTAATGGGTGGCGAGTGTTGAGTGGCGAGTAATGAGTGGCAAGTGGCGAGTGGCGAGTAATGAGTGGCAAGTAAAGTAATGAGTGGCGAGTATTGAGTGGCGAGTGGCGAGTGGCGAGTGGCAAGTAATGAGTGGCGAGTAATGAGTGGCGAGTAATGAGTGGCGAGTAATGAGTAATGAGTGGCAAGTAATGAGTGGCGAGTGTTGAGTGGCGAGTAATGAGTGGCGAGTAATGAGTGGCGAGTAATGAGTGGCGAGTGGCGAGTAATGAGTGGCGAGTAATGAGTGGCGAGTAATGAGTGGCGAGTGGCGAGTAATGAGTGGCGAGTAATGAGTGGCGAGTAATGAGTGGCGAGTAATGAGTGGCGAGTAATGAGTGGCGAGTAATGAGTGGCGAGTAATGAGTGGCGAGTGGCGAGTAATGAGTGGCGAGTAATGAGTGGCGAGTAATGAGTGGCGAGTGGCGAGTGGGGAGTGGCGAGTGGCGAGTAATGAGTGGTGACTGACGAGTAATGAGTGGCGAGTGGCGAGTGGTGAGTAAAGAGTGGCGAATGGCGAGTAATGAGTGGCGAGTAATGAGTGGCGAGTGGCGAGTAATGAGTTTCAAGTGGCGAGTGGCGAGTGGCGAGTAACGAGTGGCGAGTAATGAGTGGTGAGTAATGAGTGGCGAGTAATGAGTGGCGAGTAATGAGTGGCGAGTAATGAGTGGCGAGTAAAGAGTGGCGAATGGCGAGTAATGAGTGGCGAGTGGCGAGTAATGAGTGGCCAGTAATGAGTGGCGAGTAATGAGTGGCGAGTAATGAGTGGCGAGTGGCGAGTGTGGAGTGCAAATGAAGAGTAATGAGTGGTGAGTGGCGAGTAGTGAGTGGCGAGTGGCGAGTGGCGAGTAATTAGTGGCGAATAATGAGTGGTGAGTGGCGAGTAATGAGTTTCATGTGGCGAGTGGCGAGTGGCGAGTAACGAGTGGCGAGTAATGAGTGGCGAGTAATGAGTGGCGAGTAATGAGTGGCGAGTAATGAGTGGCGAGTGGCGAGTAATGAGTTTCGAGTGGCGAGTGGCGAGTAATGAGTGGCGAGTGGCGTGTAATGAGTGGCGAGTAATGAGTGGCGAGTAATGAGTAGCGAGTAATGAGTGGCGAGTAATGAGAGGCGAGTAATGAGTGGTGAGTGGCGAGTAATGAGTGGCAAGTGGCGAGTGGCGAGTAATGAGTGGCGAGTAATGAGTGGCGAGTGGCAAGTAATGAGTGGCAAGTAATGAGTGGTGAGTAATGGGTGGCGAGTGTTGAGTGGCGAGTAATGTGTGGCGAGTGGCGAGTGGCAAGTAATGAGTGGCAAGTAATGAGTGGTGAGTAATGGGTGGCGAGTGTTGAGTGGCGAGTAATGAGTGGCAAGTGGCGAGTGGCGAGTAATGAGTGGCAAGTAAAGTAATGAGTGGCGAGTATTGAGTGGCGAGTGGCGAGTAATGAGTGGCGAGTGGCGAGTGGCAAGTAATGAGTGGCGAGTAATGAGTGGCGAGTAATGAGTGGCGAGTAATGAGTAATGAGTGGCAAGTAATGAGTGGCGAGTGTTGAGTGGCGAGTAATGAGTGGCGAGTAATGAGTGGCGAGTAATGAGTGGCGAGTGGCGAGTAATGAGTGGCGAGTAATGAGTGGCGAGTAATGAGTGGCGAGTGGCGAGTAATGAGTGGCGAGTAATGAGTGGCGAGTAATGAGTGGCGAGTAATGAGTGGCGAGTAATGAGTGGCGAGTAATGAGTGGCGAGTGGCGAGTAATGAGTGGCGAGTAATGAGTGGCGAGTAATGAGTGGCGAGTAATGAGTGGCGAGTGGCGAGTGGGGAGTGGCGAGTGGCGAGTAATGAGTGGTGAGTGGTGAGTAATGAGTGGCGAGTGGCGAGTGGTGAGTAAAGAGTGGCGAGTGGCGAGTAATGAGTGGCGAGTAATGAGTGGCGAGTGGCGAGTAATGAGTTTCAAGTGGCGAGTGGCGAGTTACGAGTAACGAGTGGCGAGTAATGAGTGGTGAGTAATGAGTGGCGAGTAATGAGTGGCGAGTAATGAGTGGCGAGTAATGAGTGGCGATTAAAGAGTGGCGAATGGCGAGTAATGAGTGGCGAGTGGCGAGTAATGAGTGGCCAGTAATGAGTGGCAAGTAATGAGTGGCGAGTGGCGAGTGTGGAGTGCAAATGATGAGTAATGAGTGGTGAGTGGCGAGTAGTGAGTGGCGAGTGGCGAGTGGCGAGTAATTTTTGGCGAGTGGCAAGTGGCGAGTAATGAGTGGCGAATAATGAGTGGCGAGTGGCGAGTAATGAGTTTCGTGTGGCGAGTGGCGAGTGGCGAGTAACGAGTGGCGAGTAATGAGTGGAGAGTAATGAGTGGCGAGTAATGAGTGGCGAGTAATGAGTGGCGAGTGGCGAGTAATGAGTTTCGAGTGGCGAGTGGCGAGTAATGAGTGGCGAGTGGCGAGTAATGAGTGGCGAGTAATGAGTGGCGAGTAATGAGTGGCGAGTAATGAGTGGTGAGTGGCGAGTAATGAGTGGCAAGTGGCGAGTGGCGAGTAATGAGTGGCGAGTAATGAGTGGCGAGTGGCAAGTAATGAGTGGCAAGTAATGAGTGGTGAGTAATGGGTGGCGAGTGTTGAGTGGCGAGTAATGAGTGGCGAGTGGCGAGTGGCGAGTAATGAGTGGCAAGTAATGAGTGGCGAGTATTGAGTGGCGAGTGGCGAGTGATGAGTGGCGAGTGGCGAGCGGCGAGTAATGAGTGGCGAGTAATGAGTGGCAAGTAATGAGTGGCGAGTAATGAGTAATGAGTGGCAAGTAATGAGTGGCGAGTGTTGAGTGGCGAGTAATGAGTGGCGAGTATTGAGTGGCGAGTAATGAGTGGCGAGTGGCGAGTAATGAGTGGCGAGTAATGAGTGGCGAGTAATGAGTGGCGAGTGGCGAGTAATGAGTGGCGAGTGGCGAGTAATGAGTGGCGAGTAATGAGTGGCGAGTAATGAGTGGCGAGTGGCGAGTGGGGAGTGGCGAGTGGCGAGTAATGAGTGGTGAGTGGCGAGTAATGAGTGGCGAGTGGCGAGTGGCAAGTAAAGAGTGGCGAGTAGCGAGTAATGAGTGGCGAGTGGCGAGTGGCGAGTAATGAGTTTCGAGTGGCGAGTGGCGAGTAACGAGTAGCGAGTAATGAGTGGCGAGTAATGAGTGGCGAGTATTGAGTGGCGAGTGGCGAGGAATGAGTGGCGAGTGGCGAGTAATGAGTGGCAAGTAATGAGTGGCGAGTAATGAGTGGTAAGTAATGAGTGGCGAGTGGCGAGGAATGAGTGGCGAGTGGCGAGTAATGAGTGGCGAGTAATGAGTGGCGAGTAATGAGTGGCGAGTAATGAGTGGTGAGTGGCGAGTAATGAGTGGCAAGTGGCGAGTGGCGAGTAATGAGTGGCGAGTAATGAGTGGCGAGTGGCAAGTAATGAGTGGCAAGTAATGAGTGGTGAGTAATGGGTGGCGAGTGTTGAGTGGCGAGTAATGAGTGGCGAGTGGCGAGTGGCGAGTAATGAGTGGCGAGTATTGAGTGTCGAGTGGCGAGTAATGAGTTGCGAGTGGCGAGTGGCGAGTAATGAGTGGCGAGTAATGAGTGGCGAGTAATGAGTGGCGAGTAATGAGTAATGAGTGGCAAGTAATGAGTGGCGAGTGTTGAGTGGCGAGTAATGAGTGGCGAGTAATGAGTGGCGAGTAATGAGTGGCGAGTGGCGAGTAATGAGTGGCGAGTGGCGAGTAATGAGTGGCGAGTAATGAGTGGTGAGTAATGAGTGGCGAGTAAAGAGTGGCGAATGGCGAGTAATGAGTGGCGAGTAATGAGTGGCGAGTAATGAGTGGCGAGTGGCGAGTGGGGAGTGGCGAGTGGCGAGTAATGAGTGGTGAGTGGCGAGTAATGAGTGGTGAGTGGCGAGTAATGAGTGGCGAGTGGCGAGTGGTGAGTAAAGAGTGGCGAGTGGCGAGTAACGAGTGGCGAGTAATGAGTGGCGAGTAATGAGTGGCGAGTAATGAGTGGCGAGTGGCGAGTAATGAGTTTCGAGTGGCGAGTGGCGAGTAATGAGTGGCGAGTGGCGTGTAATGAGTGGCGAGTAATGAGTGGCGAGTAATGAGTAGCGAGTAATGAGTGGCGAGTAATGAGAGGCGAGTAATGAGTGGTGAGTGGCGAGTAATGAGTGGCAAGTGGCGAGTGGCGAGTAATGAGTGGCGAGTAATGAGTGGCGAGTGGCAAGTAATGAGTGGCAAGTAATGAGTGGTGAGTAATGGGTGGCGAGTGTTGAGTGGCGAGTAATGAGTGGCAAGTGGCGAGTGGCGAGTAATGAGTGGCAAGTAAAGTAATGAGTGGCGAGTATTGAGTGGCGAGTGGCGAGTGGCGAGTGGCAAGTAATGAGTGGCGAGTAATGAGTGGCGAGTAATGAGTGGCGAGTAATGAGTAATGAGTGGCAAGTAATGAGTGGCGAGTGTTGAGTGGCGAGTAATGAGTGGCGAGTAATGAGTGGCGAGTAATGAGTGGCGAGTGGCGAGTAATGAGTGGCGAGTAATGAGTGGCGAGTAATGAGTGGCGAGTGGCGAGTAATGAGTGGCGAGTAATGAGTGGCGAGTAATGAGTGGCGAGTAATGAGTGGCGAGTAATGAGTGGCGAGTAATGAGTGGCGAGTAATGAGTGGCGAGTGGCGAGTAATGAGTGGCGAGTAATGAGTGGCGAGTAATGAGTGGCGAGTGGCGAGTGGGGAGTGGCGAGTGGCGAGTAATGAGTGGTGACTGACGAGTAATGAGTGGCGAGTGGCGAGTGGTGAGTAAAGAGTGGCGAATGGCGAGTAATGAGTGGCGAGTAATGAGTGGCGAGTGGCGAGTAATGAGTTTCAAGTGGCGAGTGGCGAGTGGCGAGTAACGAGTGGCGAGTAATGAGTGGTGAGTAATGAGTGGCGAGTAATGAGTGGCGAGTAATGAGTGGCGAGTAATGAGTGGCGAGTAAAGAGTGGCGAATGGCGAGTAATGAGTGGCGAGTGGCGAGTAATGAGTGGCCAGTAATGAGTGGCGAGTAATGAGTGGCGAGTAATGAGTGGCGAGTGGCGAGTGTGGAGTGCAAATGAAGAGTAATGAGTGGTGAGTGGCGAGTAGTGAGTGGCGAGTGGCGAGTGGCGAGTAATTAGTGGCGAATAATGAGTGGTGAGTGGCGAGTAATGAGTTTCATGTGGCGAGTGGCGAGTGGCGAGTAACGAGTGGCGAGTAATGAGTGGCGAGTAATGAGTGGCGAGTAATGAGTGGCGAGTAATGAGTGGCGAGTGGCGAGTAATGAGTTTCGAGTGGCGAGTGGCGAGTAATGAGTGGCGAGTGGCGTGTAATGAGTGGCGAGTAATGAGTGGCGAGTAATGAGTAGCGAGTAATGAGTGGCGAGTAATGAGAGGCGAGTAATGAGTGGTGAGTGGCGAGTAATGAGTGGCAAGTGGCGAGTGGCGAGTAATGAGTGGCGAGTAATGAGTGGCGAGTGGCAAGTAATGAGTGGCAAGTAATGAGTGGTGAGTAATGGGTGGCGAGTGTTGAGTGGCGAGTAATGTGTGGCGAGTGGCGAGTGGCAAGTAATGAGTGGCAAGTAATGAGTGGTGAGTAATGGGTGGCGAGTGTTGAGTGGCGAGTAATGAGTGGCAAGTGGCGAGTGGCGAGTAATGAGTGGCAAGTAAAGTAATGAGTGGCGAGTATTGAGTGGCGAGTGGCGAGTAATGAGTGGCGAGTGGCGAGTGGCAAGTAATGAGTGGCGAGTAATGAGTGGCGAGTAATGAGTGGCGAGTAATGAGTAATGAGTGGCAAGTAATGAGTGGCGAGTGTTGAGTGGCGAGTAATGAGTGGCGAGTAATGAGTGGCGAGTAATGAGTGGCGAGTGGCGAGTAATGAGTGGCGAGTAATGAGTGGCGAGTAATGAGTGGCGAGTGGCGAGTAATGAGTGGCGAGTAATGAGTGGCGAGTAATGAGTGGCGAGTAATGAGTGGCGAGTAATGAGTGGCGAGTAATGAGTGGCGAGTGGCGAGTAATGAGTGGCGAGTAATGAGTGGCGAGTAATGAGTGGCGAGTAATGAGTGGCGAGTGGCGAGTGGGGAGTGGCGAGTGGCGAGTAATGAGTGGTGAGTGGTGAGTAATGAGTGGCGAGTGGCGAGTGGTGAGTAAAGAGTGGCGAGTGGCGAGTAATGAGTGGCGAGTAATGAGTGGCGAGTGGCGAGTAATGAGTTTCAAGTGGCGAGTGGCGAGTTACGAGTAACGAGTGGCGAGTAATGAGTGGTGAGTAATGAGTGGCGAGTAATGAGTGGCGAGTAATGAGTGGCGAGTAATGAGTGGCGATTAAAGAGTGGCGAATGGCGAGTAATGAGTGGCGAGTGGCGAGTAATGAGTGGCCAGTAATGAGTGGCAAGTAATGAGTGGCGAGTGGCGAGTGTGGAGTGCAAATGATGAGTAATGAGTGGTGAGTGGCGAGTAGTGAGTGGCGAGTGGCGAGTGGCGAGTAATGAGTGGCGAGTAATGAGTGGCGAGTGGCGAGTGGCGAGTAATGAGTGGCAAGTAATGAGTGGCGAGTGGCGAGTAATGAGTTTCGAGTGGCGAGTGGCGAGTAATGAGTGACGAGTAATGAGTGGTGAGTGGCGAGTAATGAGTGGCGAGTGGCGAGTAAAGAGTGGCGAGTAATGAGCGGCGAGTAATGAGTGGCGAGTGGCGAGTAATGAGTGGCGAGTAATAAGTGGCGAGTAATGAGTGGCGAGTGGCGAGTAATGAGTGGCGAGTGGCGAGTAATGAGTGGCGAGTGGCGAGTAATGAGTGGCAAGTAATGAGTGGCGAGTAATGAGTGGCGAGTGGCGTGTAATGAGTTTCGAGTGGCGAGTGGCGAGTGGCGAGTGGTGAGTAATGAGTGGCGAGTTATGAGTGGCGAGTAATGAGTGGCGAGTAATGAGTGGCGAGTAATGAGTGGCGAGTAATGTGTGGCGAGTGGCGAGTAATGAGTGGCGAGTAATGAGTTTCGAGTGTCGAGTAATGAGTGGCGAGTAATGAGTGGCGAGTAATGAGTGGCGAGTAATGAGTGGCAAGTAATAAGTGGTGAGTAATGGGTGGCGAGTGTTGAGTGGCGAGTAATGAGTGGCGAGTGGCGAGTAATGAGTGGCAAGTAATGAGTTTTCGAATGGCGAGTAATGAGTGGCGGGTAATGAGTGGCGAGTGGCGAGTGGCGAGAAATGAGTGGCGAGTAATGAGTGGCGAGTAATGAGTGGCGAGTGGCGAGTAATGAGTTTCGAGTGGCGAGTGGCGAGTAATGAGTGGCGAGTAATGAGTGGCGAGTGGCGAGTAATGAGTGGCGAGTAATGAGTGGTGAGTAATGAGTGGCGAGTACCGAGTTGCGAGTAATGAGTGGCAAGTAATGAGTGGCGAGTGTTGAGTGGCGAGTAATGAGTGGCGAGTATTGAGTGGCGAGTAATGAGTGGCGAGTGACAAGTGGCGAGTAATGAGTGGCGAGTAATGAGTGGCGAGTGGCGAGTAATGAGTGGCGAGTGGCGAGTAATGAGTGGCGAGTAATGAGTGGCGAGTGGCAAGTAATGAGTGGCAAGCAATGAGTGGTGAGTAATGGGTGGCGAGTGTTGAGTGGCGAGTAATGAGTGGCGAGTGGCGAGTGGTGAGTGGCGAGTAATGAGTGGCGAGTGGCGAGTAATGAGTGGCGAGTAATGAGTGGCGAGTAATGAGTGGCGAGTAATGAGTAATGAGTGGCAAGTAATGAGTGGCGAGAAATGAGTGGCAAGTGGCGAGTGGGGAGTGGCGAGTGGCGAGTAATGAGTGGTGAGTAATGGGTGGCGAGTGTTGAGTGGCGAGTAATGAGTGGCGAGTAATGAGTGGCGAGTAATGAGTGGCGAGTAATGAGTGGCGAGTGGCGAGTAATGAGTGGCGAGTAATGAGTGGCGAGTGGCGAGTAATGAGTGGCGAGTGGCGAGTAATGAGTGGCGAGTAATGAGTGGCGAGTGGCAAGTAATGAGTGGCAAGCAATGAGTGGTGAGTAATGGGTGGCGAGTGTTGAGTGGCGAGTAATGAGTGGCGAGTGGCGAGTGGCGAGTGGCGAGTAATGAGTGGCGAGTGGCGAGTAATGAGTGGCGAGTAATGAGTGGCGAGTAATGAGTGGCGAGTAATGAGTAATGAGTGGCAAGTAATGAGTGGCGAGAAATGAGTGGCAAGTGGCGAGTGGGGAGTGGCGAGTGGCGAGTAATGAGTGGTGAGTAATGAGTGGCAAGTGGCGAGTAATGAGTGGCGAGTGGCGAGTAATGAGTGGCGAGTAATGAGTGGCGAGTAATAAGTGGCAAGTGGCGAGTGGAGAGTGGCGAGTGGCGAGTAATGAGTGGTGAGTGGCGAGTAACGAGTGGCGAGTGGTGAGTATAGAGTGGCGAGTGGCGAGTAATGAGTGACGAGTAATGAGTGGCGAGTAATGAGTGGCGAGTAATGAGTGGCGAGTGGCGAGTAATGAGTTTCAAGTGGCGAGTGGCTAGTGGCGAGTAACGAGTGGCGAGTAATGAGTGGTGAGTAATGAGTGGCGAGTAATGAGTGGCGAGTAATGAGTGGCGAGTAATGAGTGGCGAGTAAAGAGTGGCGAATGGCGAGTAATGAGTGGCGAGTGGCGAGTAATGAGTGGCCAGTAATGAGTGGCGAGTAATGAGTGGCGAGTAATGAGTGGCGAGTGGCGAGTGGGGAGTGCAAATGACGAGTAATGAGTGGTAAGTGGCGAGTAGTGAGTGGCGAGTGGCGAGTGGCGAGTAATTAGTGGCGAGTGGCAAGTGGCGAGTAATGAGTGGCGAGTGGCGAGTAATGAGTTTCGAGTGGTGAGTGGCGAGTGGCGAGTAACGAGTGGTGAGTAATGAGTGGCGAGTAATTAGTGGCGAGTAATGAGTGGCGAGTGGCGAGTAATGAGTGGCGAGTGGCGAGTAATGAGTTTCGAGTGGCGAGTGGCGAGTAATGAGTGGCGAGTGGCAAGTAATGAGTGGCGAGTAATGAGTGGCGAGTAATGAGTGGCGAGTAATGAGTGGCGAGTAATGAATGGCGAGTAATGAGTGGTGAGTGGCGAGTAATGAGTGGCAAGTGGTGAGTGGCGAGTAATGAGTGGCGATTGGCAAGTAATGAGTGGCAAGTAATGAGTGGTGAGTAATGGGTGGCGAGTATTGAGTGGCGAGTAATGAGTGGCTAGTGGCGAGTGGCGAGTAATGAGTGGCAAGTAATGAGTGGCGAGTATTGAGTGGCGAGTGGCGAGTAATGAGTGGCGAATGGCGAGTGGCGAGTAATGAGTGGCGAGTAATGAGTGGCAAGTAATGAGTGGCGAGTAATGAGTAATGAGTGGCAAGTAATGAGTGGCGAGTGTTGAGTGGCGAGTAATGAGTGGCGAGTAATGAGTGGCGAGTAATGAGTGGCGAGTAATGAGTGGCGAGTGGCGAGTAATGAGTGGCGAGTGGCGAGTAATGAGTGGCGAGTGGCGAGTGGGGAGTGGCGAGTGGGGAGTGGCGAGTGGCGAGTAATGAGTGGTGAGTGGCGAGTAATGAGTGGCGAGTAAAGAGTGGCGAGTGGCGAGTAATGAGTGGTGAGTGGCGAGTGGCGGGTAATGAGTTTCGAGTGGCGAGTGGCGAGTGGCGAGTAATGAGTGGCGAGTAATGAGTGGCGAGTATTGAGTGGCGAGTAATGAGTGAAGAGTAATGAGTGGCGAGTAATGAGTGGCAAGTAATGAGTGGCGAGTGGCAAGTGGCGAGTAATGAGTGGCGAGTAATGAGTGGCGAGTGGCGAGTATTGAGTGGCGAGTAATGAGTGGCGAGTAATGAGTGGCGAGTAATGAGTGGCGAGTAATGAGTGGCGAGTAATGAGTGGCAAGTGGCGAGTAATGAGTGGTGAGTGGCGAGTAATGAGTGGCGAGTAATGAGTGGCGAGTAATGAGTGGCGAGTAATGAGTGGAGAGTGGCGAGTGGGGAGTGGCGAGTGGCGAGTAATGAGTGGTGAGTGGCGAGTAATGAGTAGCGAGTGGCGAGTGGTGAGTAAAGAGTGGCGAGTGGCGAGTAATGAGTGGCGAGTAATGAGTGGCGAGTAATGAGTGGCGAGTGGCGAGTAATGAGTTTCAAGTGACGAGTGGCGAGTGGCGAGTAACGAGTGGCGAGTAATGAGTGGTGAGTAATGAGTGGCGAGCAATGAGTGGCGAGTAATGAGTGGCTAGTAAAGAGTGGCGAATGGCGAGTAATGAGTGGCGAGTGGCGAGTAATGAGTGGCCAGTAATGAGTGGCGAGTAATGAGTGGCGAGTAATGAGTGGCGAGTGGCGAGTGGGGAGCGCGAATGACGAGTAATGAGTGGTGAGTGGCGAGTAGTGAGTGGCGAGTGGCGAGTGGCGAGTAATTAGTGACGAGTGGCAAGTGGCGAGTAATGAGTGGTGAGTAATGAGTGGCGAGTAATGAGTGGCGAGTGGCGAGTAATGAGTTTCGAGTGGCGAGTGGCGAGTGGCGAGTAACGAGTGGAGAGTAATGAGTGGCGAGTAATGAGTGGCGAGTAATGAGTGGCGAGTAATGAGTGGCGAGTGGCGAGTAATGAGTTTCGAGTGGCGAGTGGCAAGTAATGAGTGGCGAGTGGCGAGTAATGAGTGGCGAGTAATGAGTGGCGAGTAATGAGTGGCGAGTAATGAGTGGCGAGTAATGAGTGGCGAGTAATGAGTGGCGAGTTATGAGTGGTGAGTGGCGAGTAATGAGTGGCAAGTGGCGAGTGGCGAGTAATGAGTGGCGAGTAATGAGTGGCGAGTGGCAAGTAATGAGTGGCAAGTAATGAGTGGTGAGTAATGGGTGGCGAGTGTTGAGTGACGAGTAATGAGTGGCGAGTGGCGAGTGGCGAGTAATGAGTGGCAAGTAATGAGTGGCGAGTATTGAGTGGCAAGTGGCGAGTAATGAGTGGCGAGTGGCGAGTGGCGAGTAATGAGTGGCGAGTAATGAGTGGCGAGTAATGAGTGGCGAGTAATGAGTAATGAGTGGCAAGTAATGAGTGGCGAGTGTTGAGTGGCGAGGAATGAGTGGCGAGTAATGAGTGGCGAGTGAAGAGTGGCGATTGGCGAGTAATGAGTGGCGAGTAATGAGTGGCAAGTGGCTAGTAATGAGTGGCGAGTGGCGAGTAATGAGTGGCGAGTAATGAGTGGCGAGTATTGAGTGGCGAGTAATGAGTGGCGAGTGGCGAGTGGGGAGTGGCGAGTGGCGAGTAATATGTGGTGAGTGGCGAGTAATGAGTGGCGAGTGGCGAGTGGCGAGTAAAGATTGGCAAGTGGCGAGTAATGAGTGGCGAGTAATGAGTGGCGAGTAATGAGTGGCGAGTGGCGAGTAGTGAGTTTCGAGTGGCGAGTGGCAAGTGGCGAGTAATGAGTGGCGAGTAATGAGTGGCGAGTAATGTGTGGCGAGTAATGAGTGGCAAGTAATGAGTGGCGAGTAATAAGTGGAGAGTAAAGAGTGGCGAATGGCGAGTAATGAGTGGCGAGTGGCGAGTAATGAGTGGCCAGTAATGAGTGGCGAGTAATGAGTGGCGAGTAATGAGTGGCGAGTGGCGAGTGGGGAGTGGCGAGTGACATGTAATGAGTGGTGAGTGGCGAGTAATGAGTGGCGAGTGGTGAGAGGCGAGTAATTAGTGGCGAGTGGCGAGTGGCGAGTAATGAGTGGCGAGTAATGAGTGGCGAGTAATGAGTGGCGAGTGGCGAGTAATGAGTTTCGAGTGGCAAGTGGCGAGTGGTGAGTAACGAGTGGCGAGTAATGAGTGGCGAGTAATGAGTGGCGAGTAATGAGTGGCGAGTAATGAGTGACAGGTAATGAGTGGTGAGTAATGAGTGGCGAGTGGCGAGTAATGAGTGGCGAGTGGCGAGTAATGAGTGGCGAGTAATGAGTGTCGAGTAATGAGTGGCGAGTGGGGAGTGGCGAGTGGCGAGTAATGAGTGGTGAGTGGCGAGTAATGAGTGGCGAGTGGCGAGTGGTGAGTAAAGAGTGGCGAATGGCGAGTAATGAGTGGCGAGTAATGAGTGGCGAGTGGCGAGTAATGAGTTTCAAGTGGCGAGTGGCGAGTGGCGAGTAACGAGTGGCGAGTAATGAGTGGTGAGTAATGAGTGGCGAGTAATGAGTGGCGAGTAATGTGTGGCGAGTAATGAGTGGCGAGTAAAGAGTGGCGAATGGCGAGTAATGAGTGGCGAGTGGCGAGTAATGAGTGGCCAGTAATGAGTGGCGAGTAATGAGTGGCGAGTAATGAGTGGCGAGTGGCGAGTGTGGAGTGCAAATGACGAGTAATGAGTGGTGAGTGGCGAGTAGTGAGTGGCGAGTGGCGAGTGGCGAGTAATTAGTGGCGAGTGGCAAGTGGCGAGTAATGAGTGGCGAGTAATGAGTGGCGAGTAATGAGTGGCGAGTGGCGAGTAATGAGTTTCGTGTGGTGAGTAACGAGTGGCGAGTAATGAGTGGCGAGTAATGAGTGGCGAGTAGTGAGTGGCGAGTGGCGAGTGGGGAGTGGCGAGTGGCGAGTAATGAGTGGTGAGTGGCGAGTAATGAGTGGCGAGTGGTGAGTAAAGAGTGGCGAGTGGCGAGTAATGAGTGGCGAGTAATGAGTGGCGAGTGGCGAGTAATGAGTTTCAAGTGGCGAGTGGCAAGTGGCGAGTGGCGAGTAACGAGTGGCGAGTAATGAGTGGTGAGTAATGAGTGGCGAGTAATGAGTGGCGAGTAATGAGTGGCGAGTAATGAGTTGCGAGTAAAGAGTGGCGAATGGCGAGTAATGAGTGGCGAGTGGCGAGTAATGAGTGGCGAGTAATGAGTGGCGAGTGGCGAGTGTGGAGTGCAAATGACGAGTAATGAGTGGTGAGTGGCGAGTAATGAGTTTCGTGTGGCGAGTGGCGAGTGGCGAGTAACGAGTGGCGAGTAATGAGTGGCGAGTAATGAGTGGCGAGTAATGAGTGGCGAGTAATGAGTGGCGAGTGGCGAGTAATGAGTTTCGAGTGGCGAGTGGCGAGTAATGAGTGGCGAGTGGCGAGTAATGAGTGGCGAGTAATGAGTGGCGAGTAATGAGTGGCGAGTAATGAGTGGCGAGTAATGAGAGGCGAGTAATGAGTGGTGAGTGGCGAGTAATGAGTGGCAAGTGGCGAGTGGCGAGTAATGAGTGGCGAGTAATGAGTGACGAGTGGCAAGTAATGAGTGGCAAGTAATGAGTGGTGAGTAATGGGTGGCGAGTGTTGAGTGGCGAGTAATGAGTGGCAAGTGGCGAGTGGCGAGTAATGAGTGGCAAGTAATGAGTGGCGAGTATTGAGTGGCAAGTGGCGAGTAATGAGTGGCGAGTGGCGAGTGGCGAGTATTGAGTGGCGAGTAATGAGTGGCGAGAAATGAGTGGCGAGTAATGAGTAATGAGTGGCAAGTAATGAGTGGCGAGTGTTGAGTGGCGAGTAATGAGTGGCGAGTAATGAGTGGCGAGTAATGAGTGGCGAGTGGCGAGTAATGAGTGGCGAGTAATGAGTGGCGAGTAATGAGTGGCGAGTAATGAGTGGCGAGTAATGAGTGGCGAGTGGCTTGTAATGAGTGGCGAGTGGCGAGTAATGAGTGGTGAGTAATGAGTGGCGAGTAATGAGTGGCGAGTAATGAGTGGCGAGTGGCGAGTGGGGAGTGGCGAGTGGCGAGTAATGAATGGTGAGTGGCGAGTAATGAGTGGCGAGTGGCGAGTGGTGAGTAAAGAGTGGCGAGTGGCGAGTAATGAGTGGCGAGTAATGAGTGACGAGTGGCAAGTAATGAGTTTCAAGTGGCGAGTGGCGAGTGGCGAGTAACGAGTGGCGAGTAATGAGTGGTGAGTAATGAGTGGCGAGTAATGAGTGGCGAGTAATGAGTGGCGAGTAATGAGTGGCGAGTAAAGAGTGGCGAATGGCGAGTAATGAGTGGCGAGTGGCGAGTAATGAGTGGCCAGTAATGAGTGGCGAGTAATGAGTGGCGAGTAATGAGTGGCGAGTGTGGAGTGCAAATGACGAGTAATGAGTGGTGAGTGGCGAGTAGTGAGTGACGAGTGGCGAGTGGCGAGTAATTAGTGGCGAGTGGCAAGTGGCGAGTGGCGAGTAGCGAGTAATGAGTGGCGAGTAATGAGTGGCGAGTGGCGAGTGGCGAGTAACGAGTGGCGAGTAATGAGTGGCGAGTAATGAGTGGCGAGTAATGAGTGGCGAGTGGCGAGTAATGATTTTCGAGTGGCGAGTGGCGAGTAATGAGTGGCGAGTGGCGAGTAATGAGTGGCGAGTAATGAGTGGCGAGTAATGAGTGGCGAGTAATGAGTAGCGAGTAATGAGTGGCGAGTAATAAGTGGTGAGTGGCGAGCAATGAGTGGCAAGTGGCGAGTGGCGAGTAATGAGTGGCGAGTAATGAGTGGCGAGTGGCAAGTAATGAGTGGCAAGTAATGAGTGGTGAGTAATGGGTGGCGAGTGTTGAGTGGCGAGTAATGAGTGGCGAGTGGCGAGTGGCGAGTAATGAGTGGCAATTAATGAGTGGCGAGTATTGAGTGGCGAGTGGCGAGTAATGAGTGGCGAGTGGCGAGTGGCGAGTAATGAGTGGCGAGTAATGAGTGGCACGTAATGAGTGGCGAGTAATGAGTAATGAGTGGCAAGTAATGAGTGGCGAGTGTTGAGTGGCGAGTAATGAGTGGCGAGTAATGAGTGGCGAGTGGCGAGTAATGAGTGGCGAGTAATGAGTGGCAAGTAATGAGTGGCGAGTGGCGAGTAATGAGTGGCGAGTGGCGAGTAATGAGTGGCGAGTAATGAGTGGCGAGTAATGAGTGTCGAGTGGCGAGTAGGGAGTGGCGAGTGGCGAGTAATGAGTGGTGAGTGGCGAGTAATGAGTGGCGAGTGGCGAGTGGCGAGTAAAGAGTGGCGAGTAGCGAGTAATGAGTGGCGAGTGGCTAGTGGCGAGTAATGATTTTCGAGTGGCGAGTGGCGAGTGGTGAGTAACGAGTGGCGAGTAATGAGTGGCGAGTAATGAGTGGCGAGTATTGAGTGGCGAGTAATGAGTGGAGAGTAATGAGTGGCGAGTGACGAATAATGAGTTTCAAGTGGCGAGTGGCGAGTGGCGAGTGGCGAGTAACGAGTGGCGAGTAATGAGTGGTGAGTAATGAGTGGCGAGTAATGAGTGGCGAGTAATGAGTGGCGAGTAATGAGTGGCGAGTAAAGAGTGGCGAATGGCGAGTAATGAGTGGCGAGTGGCGAGTAATGAGTGGCCAGTAATGAGTGGCGAATAATGAGTGGCGAGTAATGAGTGGCGAGTGGCGAGTGTGGAGTGCAAATGACGAGTAATGAGTGGTGAGTGGCGAGTGGTGAGTGGCGAGTGGCGAGTGGCGAGTAATTAGTGGCGAGTGGCAAGTGGCGAGTAATGAGTGGCGAGTAATGAGTGGCGAGTAATGAGTGGCGAGTGGCGAGTAATGAGTTTCGTGTGGCGAGTGGCGAGTGGCGAGTAACGAGTGGCGAGTAATGAGTGGCGAGTAATGAGTGGCGAGTAATGAGTGGCGAGTAATGAGTGGCGAGTGGCGAGTAATGAGTTTCGAGTGGCGAGTGGCGAGTAATGAGTGGCGAGTGGCGTGTAATGAGTGGCGAGTAATGAGTGGCGAGTAATGAGTAGCGAGTAATGAGTGGCGAGTAATGAGAGGCGAGTAATGAGTGGTGAGTGGCGAGTAATGAGTGGCAAGTGGCGAGTGGCGAGTAATGAGTGGCGAGTAATGAGTGGCGAGTGGCAAGTAATGAGTGGCAAGTAATGAGTGGTGAGTAATGGGTGGCGAGTGTTGAGTGGCGAGTAATGAGTGGCAAGTGGCGAGTGGCGAGTAATGAGTGGCAAGTAAAGTAATGAGTGGCGAGTATTGAGTGGCGAGTGGCGAGTGGCGAGTGGCAAGTAATGAGTGGCGAGTAATGAGTGGCGAGTAATGAGTGGCGAGTAATGAGTAATGAGTGGCAAGTAATGAGTGGCGAGTGTTGAGTGGCGAGTAATGAGTGGCGAGTAATGAGTGGCGAGTAATGAGTGGCGAGTGGCGAGTAATGAGTGGCGAGTAATGAGTGGCGAGTAATGAGTGGCGAGTGGCGAGTAATGAGTGGCGAGTAATGAGTGGCGAGTAATGAGTGGCGAGTAATGAGTGGCGAGTAATGAGTGGCGAGTAATGAGTGGCGAGTAATGAGTGGCGAGTGGCGAGTAATGAGTGGCGAGTAATGAGTGGCGAGTAATGAGTGGCGAGTGGCGAGTGGGGAGTGGCGAGTGGCGAGTAATGAGTGGTGACTGACGAGTAATGAGTGGCGAGTGGCGAGTGGTGAGTAAAGAGTGGCGAATGGCGAGTAATGAGTGGCGAGTAATGAGTGGCGAGTGGCGAGTAATGAGTTTCAAGTGGCGAGTGGCGAGTGGCGAGTAACGAGTGGCGAGTAATGAGTGGTGAGTAATGAGTGGCGAGTAATGAGTGGCGAGTAATGAGTGGCGAGTAATGAGTGGCGAGTAAAGAGTGGCGAATGGCGAGTAATGAGTGGCGAGTGGCGAGTAATGAGTGGCCAGTAATGAGTGGCGAGTAATGAGTGGCGAGTAATGAGTGGCGAGTGGCGAGTGTGGAGTGCAAATGAAGAGTAATGAGTGGTGAGTGGCGAGTAGTGAGTGGCGAGTGGCGAGTGGCGAGTAATTAGTGGCGAATAATGAGTGGTGAGTGGCGAGTAATGAGTTTCATGTGGCGAGTGGCGAGTGGCGAGTAACGAGTGGCGAGTAATGAGTGGCGAGTAATGAGTGGCGAGTAATGAGTGGCGAGTAATGAGTGGCGAGTGGCGAGTAATGAGTTTCGAGTGGCGAGTGGCGAGTAATGAGTGGCGAGTGGCGTGTAATGAGTGGCGAGTAATGAGTGGCGAGTAATGAGTAGCGAGTAATGAGTGGCGAGTAATGAGAGGCGAGTAATGAGTGGTGAGTGGCGAGTAATGAGTGGCAAGTGGCGAGTGGCGAGTAATGAGTGGCGAGTAATGAGTGGCGAGTGGCAAGTAATGAGTGGCAAGTAATGAGTGGTGAGTAATGGGTGGCGAGTGTTGAGTGGCGAGTAATGTGTGGCGAGTGGCGAGTGGCAAGTAATGAGTGGCAAGTAATGAGTGGTGAGTAATGGGTGGCGAGTGTTGAGTGGCGAGTAATGAGTGGCAAGTGGCGAGTGGCGAGTAATGAGTGGCAAGTAAAGTAATGAGTGGCGAGTATTGAGTGGCGAGTGGCGAGTAATGAGTGGCGAGTGGCGAGTGGCAAGTAATGAGTGGCGAGTAATGAGTGGCGAGTAATGAGTGGCGAGTAATGAGTAATGAGTGGCAAGTAATGAGTGGCGAGTGTTGAGTGGCGAGTAATGAGTGGCGAGTAATGAGTGGCGAGTAATGAGTGGCGAGTGGCGAGTAATGAGTGGCGAGTAATGAGTGGCGAGTAATGAGTGGCGAGTGGCGAGTAATGAGTGGCGAGTAATGAGTGGCGAGTAATGAGTGGCGAGTAATGAGTGGCGAGTAATGAGTGGCGAGTAATGAGTGGCGAGTGGCGAGTAATGAGTGGCGAGTAATGAGTGGCGAGTAATGAGTGGCGAGTAATGAGTGGCGAGTGGCGAGTGGGGAGTGGCGAGTGGCGAGTAATGAGTGGTGAGTGGTGAGTAATGAGTGGCGAGTGGCGAGTGGTGAGTAAAGAGTGGCGAGTGGCGAGTAATGAGTGGCGAGTAATGAGTGGCGAGTGGCGAGTAATGAGTTTCAAGTGGCGAGTGGCGAGTTACGAGTAACGAGTGGCGAGTAATGAGTGGTGAGTAATGAGTGGCGAGTAATGAGTGGCGAGTAATGAGTGGCGAGTAATGAGTGGCGATTAAAGAGTGGCGAATGGCGAGTAATGAGTGGCGAGTGGCGAGTAATGAGTGGCCAGTAATGAGTGGCAAGTAATGAGTGGCGAGTGGCGAGTGTGGAGTGCAAATGATGAGTAATGAGTGGTGAGTGGCGAGTAGTGAGTGGCGAGTGGCGAGTGGCGAGTAATTTTTGGCGAGTGGCAAGTGGCGAGTAATGAGTGGCGAATAATGAGTGGCGAGTGGCGAGTAATGAGTTTCGTGTGGCGAGTGGCGAGTGGCGAGTAACGAGTGGCGAGTAATGAGTGGAGAGTAATGAGTGGCGAGTAATGAGTGGCGAGTAATGAGTGGCGAGTGGCGAGTAATGAGTTTCGAGTGGCGAGTGGCGAGTAATGAGTGGCGAGTGGCGAGTAATGAGTGGCGAGTAATGAGTGGCGAGTAATGAGTGGCGAGTAATGAGTGGTGAGTGGCGAGTAATGAGTGGCAAGTGGCGAGTGGCGAGTAATGAGTGGCGAGTAATGAGTGGCGAGTGGCAAGTAATGAGTGGCAAGTAATGAGTGGTGAGTAATGGGTGGCGAGTGTTGAGTGGCGAGTAATGAGTGGCGAGTGGCGAGTGGCGAGTAATGAGTGGCAAGTAATGAGTGGCGAGTATTGAGTGGCGAGTGGCGAGTGATGAGTGGCGAGTGGCGAGCGGCGAGTAATGAGTGGCGAGTAATGAGTGGCAAGTAATGAGTGGCGAGTAATGAGTAATGAGTGGCAAGTAATGAGTGGCGAGTGTTGAGTGGCGAGTAATGAGTGGCGAGTATTGAGTGGCGAGTAATGAGTGGCGAGTGGCGAGTAATGAGTGGCGAGTAATGAGTGGCGAGTAATGAGTGGCGAGTGGCGAGTAATGAGTGGCGAGTGGCGAGTAATGAGTGGCGAGTAATGAGTGGCGAGTAATGAGTGGCGAGTGGCGAGTGGGGAGTGGCGAGTGGCGAGTAATGAGTGGTGAGTGGCGAGTAATGAGTGGCGAGTGGCGAGTGGCAAGTAAAGAGTGGCGAGTAGCGAGTAATGAGTGGCGAGTGGCGAGTGGCGAGTAATGAGTTTCGAGTGGCGAGTGGCGAGTAACGAGTAGCGAGTAATGAGTGGCGAGTAATGAGTGGCGAGTATTGAGTGGCGAGTGGCGAGGAATGAGTGGCGAGTGGCGAGTAATGAGTGGCAAGTAATGAGTGGCGAGTAATGAGTGGTAAGTAATGAGTGGCGAGTGGCGAGGAATGAGTGGCGAGTGGCGAGTAATGAGTGGCGAGTAATGAGTGGCGAGTAATGAGTGGCGAGTAATGAGTGGTGAGTGGCGAGTAATGAGTGGCAAGTGGCGAGTGGCGAGTAATGAGTGGCGAGTAATGAGTGGCGAGTGGCAAGTAATGAGTGGCAAGTAATGAGTGGTGAGTAATGGGTGGCGAGTGTTGAGTGGCGAGTAATGAGTGGCGAGTGGCGAGTGGCGAGTAATGAGTGGCGAGTATTGAGTGTCGAGTGGCGAGTAATGAGTTGCGAGTGGCGAGTGGCGAGTAATGAGTGGCGAGTAATGAGTGGCGAGTAATGAGTGGCGAGTAATGAGTAATGAGTGGCAAGTAATGAGTGGCGAGTGTTGAGTGGCGAGTAATGAGTGGCGAGTAATGAGTGGCGAGTAATGAGTGGCGAGTGGCGAGTAATGAGTGGCGAGTGGCGAGTAATGAGTGGCGAGTAATGAGTGGTGAGTAATGAGTGGCGAGTAAAGAGTGGCGAATGGCGAGTAATGAGTGGCGAGTAATGAGTGGCGAGTAATGAGTGGCGAGTGGCGAGTGGGGAGTGGCGAGTGGCGAGTAATGAGTGGTGAGTGGCGAGTAATGAGTGGTGAGTGGCGAGTAATGAGTGGCGAGTGGCGAGTGGTGAGTAAAGAGTGGCGAGTGGCGAGTAATGAGTGGCGAGTAATGAGTGGTGAGTAATGAGTGGCGAGTAAAGAGTGGCGAATGGCGAGTAATGAGTGGCGAGCAATGAGTGGCCAGTAATGAGTGGCGAGTAATGAGTGGCGAGTCATGAGTGGCGAGTGGCGAGTAATGAGTTTCGAGTGGAGAGTGGCCACTCATTACTCGCCACTCGCCACTCATTACTCGCCACTCATTACTCGCCACTTATTACTCGCCACTCATTACTCGCCACACATTACTCGCCACTCATTACTCGCCACTCATTACTCGCCACTTGCCACTCGAAACTCATTACTCGCCACTCGCCACTCATTATTTGCCACTCATTACTCACCACTCATTACTCATTACTCGCCACTCGCCACTAGCCACTCATTGCTCGCCACTCGCCACTCATTACTCGCCACTCAGTACTTGCCACTCGCCACTCATTACTAGCCACTCACCACATATTACTCGTCACTCATTACTCGCCACTCGCCACTTGAAACTCATTACTCGCCACTTGCCACTCATTACTCGCCACTCATTACTCGCCACTCGCCACTCGCCACTCAAAACTCGCCACTCGCCACTCATTACTCGCCACTCACCACTCATATATCGCCACTCGCCACTCACCACTCGCCATTCGCCAATCATTACTCGCCACTCATTACTCGCCACTCAACACTCGCCACTCATTACTCACCACTCATTACTCGCCACTCATTACTCGCCACTCGCCACTCATTACTCGCCACTCATTACTTGCCACTAATTACTCACCACTCATTACTCGCCACTCGTCACTCATTACTCGCCACTCATTACTCGCCACTCGCCACTCGCCACTCATTACTCGCCACTCAACACTCGCCACCCAATACTCACCACTCATTACTTGCCACTCATTACTCGCCACTCACCACTCGCCACTCATTACTCACAACTGATTACTCGCCACTCATTACTCGCCACTCGCCCCTTATTACTCGCCACTCGCCACTCATTACTCGCCACTCATTACTCGCCACTCATTACTCGCCACTCGTCACTCGCCACTCATTACTCGCCACTCATTACTCGCCACTCATTACTCGCCACTCATTACTCGCCACTCATTACTCGCCACTCATTACTCACCACTCATTACTCGCCACTCATTACTCGCCACTCGCCACTCGAAACTCATTACTCGCCACTTGCCACTCATTATTTGCCACTCATAACTCGCCACTCACTACTCATTACTCGCCACTCGCCACTCGCCACTCAATACTCGCCACTCGCCACTCGCCACTCATTACTCGCCACTTACCATTCATTACTCGTCACTTATTACTCGCCACTCGCCACTCATTACTCGCCACTCAGTACTTGCCACTCGCCACTCATTACTAGCCACTCACCACATATTACTCGTCACTCATTACTCGCCACTCGCCACTCGAAACTCATTAATCGCCACTTGCCACTCATTACTCGCCACTCATTACTCGCCACTCGCCACTCGCCACTCATTACTTGCCACTCGCCACTCATTACTCGCCACTCACCACTCATATATCGCCACTCGCCACTCCCCACTCGCCACTCGCCACTCATTACTCGCCACTCATTACTCGCCACTCAACACTCGCCACTCATTACTCACCACTCATTACTCGCCACTCGCCACTCAACACTCGCCACTCATTACTCACCACTCATTACTCGCCACTCATTACTCGCCACTCGCCACTCATTACTCGCCACTCATTACTCGCCACTCATTACTCGCCACTCACCACTCGCCACTCATTACTCGCCACTCAACACTCGCCACCCATTACTCACCACTTATTACTTGCCACTAATTACTCGCCACTCGCCACTCATTACTCACAACTCATTACTCGCGACTCATTACTCGCCACTCGCCACTCATTACTCGCCACTCGCCACTCATTACTTGCCACTTATTACTCGCCACTCATTACTCGCCACTCGCCACTCATTACTCGCCACTTATTACTCGCCACTCATTACTCGCCACTCGCCACTCGTTACTCGCCACTCGCCACTCGCCACTTGAAACTCATTACTCGCCACTCGCCACTCATTACTCGCCACTCATTACTCGCCACTCATTACTCGCCACTCGCCACTCTTTACTCACCACTCGCCACTCCCCACTCGCCACTTGCCACTTATTACTCGCCACTCATTACTCGCCACTCGCCACTCATTACTCGCCACTTGCCACTCATTACTCACCACTCATTACTCGCCACTCGCCACTCCCCACTCGCCACTCATTACTCGCCACTCATTACTCGCCACTCATTACTCGCCACTCATTACTCGCCACTCACCACTCATTACTCGCCACTCATTACTCGCCACTCATTACTCGCCACTCATTACTCGCCACTCATTACTCGCCACTCAATACTCGCCACTCGCCACTCATTACTCTCCACTCATTATTCGCCACTCAATACTCGCCACTCATTACTCGCCACTCATTACTCGCCACTCGTTACTCGCCACTCGCCACTCGCCACTCGAAACTCATTACCCGCCACTCGCCACTCGCCACTCATTACTCGCCACTCGCAACTCGCCACTCATTACTCGCCACTCACCACTCATTACTCGCCACTCGCCACTCCCCACTCGCCACTCGTCACTCATTACTCGCCACTCATTACTCGCCACTCATTACTCGCCACTCGCCACTCATTACTCGCCACTCGCCACTCATTACTCGCCACTCATTACTCGCCACTCATTACTCCTTACTCGCCACTCATTACTCGCCACTCATTACTCGCCACTCATTACTCGCCACTCAACACTCGCCACTCATTACTTGCCACTCATTACTCATTTCTCGCCACTCATTACTCGCCACTCATTACTCGCCACTCATTACTCGCCACTCGCCATTCGCCACTCATTACTCGCCACTCGCCACTCAATACTCGCCACTCATTACTTGCCACTCGCCACTCATTACTCGCCACTCAACACTCGCCACCCATTACTCACCACTCATTACTTGCCACTCATTACTTGCCACTCGAAACTCATTACTCGCCACTCATTACTCGCCACTCACCACTTGCCACTCATTACTCGCCACTCACCACTCATTACTCGCCACTCATTACTCGCCACTCATTACTCGCCACTCATTACTCGCCACATATTACTCGCCACTCATTACTCGCCACTCGCCACTCATTACTCGCCACTCGCCACTCATTACTCGCCACTCGCCACTCATTACTCGCTACTCGCCACTCATTACTCGCCACTCATTACTCGCCACTCATTACTCGCCACTCATTACTCGCCACTCATTACTCGCCACTCGCCACTCGCCACTCGAAACTCATTACTCGCCACTCGCCACTCATTACTCGCCACTCATTACTCGCAACTCATTACTCGCCACTCGCCACTCGCCACTCATTACTCGCCACTCGCCACTCGAAACTCATTACTCGCCACTCGCCACTCATTACTCGCCACTCATTACTCGCCACTCGCCACTCATTACTCGCCACTTGCCACTCGAAACTCATTACTCGCCACTCGCCACTAATTACTCGCCACTCCCCACCCGCCACTCGCCACTCATTACTCGCCACTCATTACTCGCCACTCATTACTCGCCACTCGTTACTCACCACACGAAACTCATTACTCGCCACTCGCCACTCATTACTCGCCACTCATTACTCGCCACTCATTACTCGCCACTTGCCACTCGCCACTAATTACTCGCCACTCGCCACTCGCCACTCACTACTCGCCACTCACCACTCATTACTCGTCATTTGCACTCCACACTCGCCACTCGCCACTCATTACTCGCCACTCATTACTCGCCACTCATTACTGGCCACTCATTACTCGCCACTCGCCACTCATTACTCGCCATTCGCCACTCTTTACTCGCCACTCATTACTCACCACTCATTACTCGCCACTCATTACTCGCCACTCATTACTCACCACTCATTACTCGCCACTCGTTACTCGCCACTCGCCACTCGCCACTTGAAACTCATTACTCGCCACTCGCCACTCATTACTCGCCACTCATTACTCGCCACTCGCCACTCTTTACTCACCACTCGCCACTCGTTACTCGCCACTCACCACTCATTACTCGCCACTCACCACTCCCTACTCGCCACTTGCCACTCATTACTCGCCACTCATTACTCGCTACTCATTACTCGCCACTCGCCACTCATTACTCGCCACTCGCCACTCATTACTCGCCACTCATTACTCGCCACTCATTACTCGCCACTCAACACTCGCCACTCATTACTTGCCACTCATTACTCATTACTCGCCACTCATTACTCGCCACTCATTACTCGCCACTCATTACTCGCCACTCGCAACTCATTACTCGCCACTCGCACCTCAATACTTGCCACTCATTACTCGCCACTCGCCACTCGCCACTCATTACTCGCCACTCAACACTCGCCACCCATTACTCACCACTCATTACTTGCCACTCATTACTTGCCACTCGCCACTCATTACTCGCCACTCATTACTCGCCACTCGCCACTTGCCACTCATTACTCGCCACTCACCACTCATTACTCGCCACTCGTTACTCGCCACTCATTACTCGCCACTCATTACTCGGCACTCATTACTCGCCACTCAATACTCGCCACTCACCACTCATTACTCTCCACTCATTACTCGCCACTCAATACTCGCCATTCATTACTCGCCACTCATTACTCGCCACTCGTTACTCGCCACTCGCCACTCGAAACTCATTACCCGCCACTCGCCACTCGCCACTCATTACTCGCCACTCGCCACTCTTTACTCGCCACTCGCCACTCGCCACTCATTACTCGCCACTCACCACTCATTACTCGCCACTTGCCACTCCCCACTCGCCACTCGCCACTCATTACTCGCCACTCATTACTCGCCACTCACCACTCATTACTCGCCACTCGCCACTCATTACTCGCCACTCATTACTCGCCACTCATTACTCGCCACTCGCCACTCATTACTTGCCACTCATTACTCGCCACTCATTACTCGCCACTCAACACTCGCCACTCATTACTTGCCACTCATTACTCATTACTCGCCACTCATTACTCGCCACTCATTACTCGCCACTCATTACTCGCCACTCTTTACTCGCCACTCGCCACTCGCCACTCGAAACTCATTACTCGCCACTCGCCACTCATTACTCGCCACTCATTACTCGCCACTCATTACTCGCCACTCGCCACTCGCCACTCATTACTCGCCACTCGCCACTCGAAACTCATTACTCGCCACTCGCCACTCATTACTCGCCACTCATTACTCGCCACTCGCCACTCATTACTCACCACTCGCCACTCGAAACTCATTACTCGCCACTCGCCACTCATTACTCGCCACTTGCCACTCATTACTCACCACTCATTACTCGCCACTCATTACTCGCCACTCATTACTCGCCACTCGTTACTCGCCACTCGCCACTCGCCACTCTAAACTCATTACTCGCCACTCGCCACTCATTACTCGCCACTCATTACTCGCCACTCATTACTCGCCACTTGCCACTCGCCACTAATTACTCGCCAATCGTCACTCGCCACTCACTACTTGCCACTCACCACTCATTACTCGTCATTTGCACTCCCCACTCGCCACTCGCCACTCATTACTCGCCACTCATTACTCGCCACTCATTACTGGCCACTCATTACTCGCCACTCGCCACTCATTACTCGCCATTCGCCACTCTTTACTCGCCACTCATTACTCGCCACTCATTACTCGCCACTCATTACTCGCCACTCATTACTCACCACTCATTACTCGCCACTCGTTACTCGCCACTCGCCACTCGCCACTTGAAACTCATTACTCGCCACTCGCCACTCATTACTCACCACTCATTACTCGCCACTCATTACTCGCCACTCGCCACTCTTTACTCACCACTCGCCACTCGTTACTCGCCACTCACCACTCATTACTCGCCACTCGCCACTCCCTACTCGCCACTTGCCACTCATTACTTGCCACTCATTACTCGCCACTCATTACTCGCCACTCGCCACTCGCCACTCGCCACTCATTACTCGCCACTCGCCACTCATTACTCGCCACTCATTACTCGCCACTCAACACTCGCCACTCATTACTTGCCACTCATTACTCATTACTCGCCACTCATTACTCGCCACTCATTACTCGCCACTCATTACTCGCCACTCGCAACTCATTACTCGCCACTCGCCACTCAATACTCGCCACTCATTACTCGCCACTCGCCACTCGCCACTTGCCACTCATTACTCGCCACTCAACACTCGCCACCCATTACTCACCACTCATTACTTGCCACTCATTACTTGCCACTCGCCACTCATTACTCGCCACTCATTACTCGCCACTCGCCACTTGCCACTCATTACTCGCCACTCACCACTCATTACTCGCCACTCATTACTCGCCACTCATTACTCGCCACTCATTACTCGCCACTCGCCACTCGCAACTCATTACTCGCCACTCGCCACTCAATACTCGCCACTCATTACTCGCCACTCGCCACTCGCCACTCATTACTCGCCACTCAACACTCGCCACTCATTACTCACCACTCATTACTTGCCACTCATTACTTGCCACTCGCCACTCATTACTCGCCACTCATTACTCGCCACTCGCCACTTGCCACTCATTACTCGCCACTCATTACTCGCCACTCGCCACTCGCCAGTCATTACTCGCCACTCGCCACTCGAAACTCATTACTCGCCACTCGCCACTCATTACTCGCCACTCATTACTTGCCACTCGCCACTCATTACTCGCCACTCGCCACTCGAAACTCATTACTCGCCACTCGCCACTCATTACTCGCCACTTGCCACTCATTACTCGCCACTCATTACTCGCCACTCATTACTCGCCACTCATTACTCGCCACTCGCTACTCGCCACTCGCCACTCGCCACTCGAAACTCATTACTCGCCACTCGCCACTCATTACTCGCCACTCATTACTCGCCACTCATTACTCGCCACTTGCCACTCGCCACTAATTACTCGCCAATCGCCACTCGCCACTCACTACTCGCCACTCACTACTCATTACTCGTCATTTGCACTCCCCACTCGCCACTCGCCACTCATTACTCGCCACTCATTACTCGCCACTCATTACTGGCCACTCATTACTCGCCACTCGCCACTCATTACTCGCCATTCGCCACTCTTTACTCGCCACTCATTACTCGCCACTCATTACTCGCCACTCATTACTCGCCACTCATTACTCACCACTCATTACTCGCCACTCGTTACTCGCCACTCGCCACTCGCCACTTGAAACTCATTACTCGCCACTCGCCACTCATTACTCGCCACTCATTACTCGCCACTCATTACTCGCCACTCGCCACTCTTTACTCACCACTCGCCACTCGTTACTCGCCACTCACCACTCATTACTCGCCACTTGCCACTCCCTACTCGCCACTTGCCACTCATTACTCGCCACTCATTACTCGCCACTCATTACTCGCCACTCATTACTCGCCACTCGTTACTCGCCACTCGCCACTCGCCACTCGAAACTCATTACTCGCCACTCGCCACTCATTACTCGCCACTCATTACTCGCCACTCATTACTCGCCACTTGCCACTCGCCACTAATTACTCGCCAATCGTCACTCGCCACTCACTACTCGCCACTCACCACTCATTACTCGTCATTTGCACTCCCCACTCGCCACTCGCCACTCATTACTCGCCACTCATTACTCGCCACTCATTACTGGCCACTCATTACTCGCCACTCGCCACTCATTACTCGCCATTCGCCACTTTTTACTCGCCACTCATTACTCGCCACTCATTACTCGCCACTCATTACTCGCCACTCATTACTCACCACTCATTACTCGCCACTCGTTACTCGCCACTCGCCACTCGCCACTTGAAACTCATTACTCGCCACTCGCCACTCATTACTCACCACTCATTACTCGCCACTCATTACTCGCCACTCGCCACTCTTTACTCACCACTCGCCACTCGTTACTCGCCACTCACCACTCATTACTCGCCACTCGCCACTCCCTACTCGCCACTTGCCACTCATTACTTGCCACTCATTACTCGCCACTCATTACTCGCCACTCGCCACTCGCCACTCGCCACTCATTACTCGCCACTCGCCACTCATTACTCGCCACTCATTACTCGCCACTCAACACTCGCCACTCATTACTTGCCACTCATTACTCATTACTCGCCACTCATTACTCGCCACTCATTACTCGCCACTCATTACTCGCCACTCGCAACTCATTACTCGCCACTCGCCACTCAATACTCACCACTCATTACTCGCCACTCGCCACTCGCCACTTGCCACTCATTACTCGCCACTCAACACTCGCCACCCATTACTCACCACTCATTACTTGCCACTCATTACTTGCCACTCGCCACTTATTACTCGCCACTCATTACTCGCCACTCGCCACTTGCCACTCATTACTCGCCACTCACCACTCATTACTCGCCACTCATTACTCGCCACTCATTACTCGCCACTCATTACTCGCCACTCGCCACTCGCAACTCATTACTCGCCACTCGCCACTCAATACTCGCCACTCATTACTCGCCACTCGCCACTCGCCACTCATTACTCGCCACTCAACACTCGCCACTCATTACTCACCACTCATTACTTGCCACTCATTACTTGCCACTCGCCACTCATTACTCGCCACTCATTACTCGCCACTCGCCACTTGCCACTCATTACTCGCCACTCATTACTCGCCACTCGCCACTCGCCAGTCATTACTCGCCACTCGCCACTCGAAACTCATTACTCGCCACTCGCCACTCATTACTCGCCACTCATTACTTGCCACTCGCCACTCATTACTCGCCACTCGCCACTCGAAACTCATTACTCGCCACTCGCCACTCATTACTCGCCACTTGCCACTCATTACTCGCCACTCATTACTCGCCACTCATTACTCGCCACTCATTACTCGCCACTCGTTACTCGCCACTCGCCACTCGCCACTCGAAACTCATTACTCGCCACTCGCCACTCATTACTCGCCACTCATTACTCGCCACTCATTACTCGCCACTTGCCACTCGCCACTAATTACTCGCCAATCGCCACTCGCCACTCACTACTCGCCACTCACTACTCATTACTCGTCATTTGCACTCCCCACTCGCCACTCGCCACTCATTACTCGCCACTCATTACTCGCCACTCATTACTGGCCACTCATTACTCGCCACTCGCCACTCATTACTCGCCATTCGCCACTCTTTACTCGCCACTCATTACTCGCCACTCATTACTCGCCACTCATTACTCGCCACTCACTACTCACCACTCATTACTCGCCACTCGTTACTCGCCACTCGCCACTCGCCACTTGAAACTCATTACTCGCCACTCGCCACTCATTACTCGCCACTCATTACTCGCCACTCATTACTCGCCACTCTTTACTCACCACTCGCCACTCGTTACTCGCCACTCACCACTCATTACTCGCCACTTGCCACTCCCTACTCGCCACTTGCCACTCATTACTCGCCACTCATTACTCGCCACTCATTACTCGCCACTCGCCACTCATTACTCACCACTCGCCACTCATTACTCGCCACTCATTACTCGCCACTCAACACTCGCCACTCATTACTCATTACTCGCCACTCATTACTCGCCACTCATTACTCGCCACTCATTACTCGCCACTCGCAACTCATTACTCGCCACTCGCCACTCAATACTCGCCACTCATTACTCGCCACTCGCCACTCGCCACTCGCCACTCATTACTCGCCACTCAACACTCGCCACCCATTACTCACCACTCATTACTTGCCACTCATTACTTGCCACTCGCCACTCATTACTCGTCACTCATTACTCGCCACTCGCCACTTGCCACTCATTACTCGCCACTCGCCACTCATTACTCGCCACTCATTACTCGCCACTCATTACTCGCCATTCATTACTCGCCACTCATTACTCGCCACTCATTACTCGCCACTCAACACTCGCCACTCATTACTTGCCACTCATTACTCATTACTCGCCACTCATTACTCGCCACTCATTACTCGCCACTCATTACTCGCCACTCGCCACTCGCAACTCATTACTCGCCACTCGCCACTCAATACTCGCCACTCATTACTCGCCACTCGCCACTCGCCACTCATTACTCGCCACTCAACACTCGCCACCCATTACTCACCACTCATTACTTGCCACTCATTACTTGCCACTCGCCACTCATTACTCGCCACTCATTACTCGCCACTCGCCACTTGCCACTCATTACTCGCTACTCACCACTCATTACTCGCCACTCATTACTCGCCACTCATTACTCGCCACTCATTACTCGCCATTCATTACTCGCCACTCATTACTCGCCACTCAATACTCGCCACTCGCCACTCATTACTCTCCATTCATTACTCGCCACTCATTACTCGCCACTCGTTACTCGCCACTCGCCACTCGCCACTCGAAACTCATTACCCGCCACTCGCCACTCGCCACTCATTACTCGCCACTCGCCACTCTTTACTCGCCACTCGCCACTTGCCACTCATTACTCGCCACTCACCACTCATTACTCGCCACTCGCCACTCCCCACTCGCCACTTGCCACTCATTACTCGCCACTCATTACTCGCCACTCGCCACTCATTACTCGCCACTCGCCACTCATTACTCGCCACTCATTACTCGCCACTCGCCACTCATTACTCGCCACTCATTACTCGCCACTCATTACTCGCCACTCAACACTCGCCACTCATTACTTGCCACTCATTACTCATTACTCGCCACTCATTACTCGCCACTCATTACTCGCCACTCAATACTCGCCACTCATTACTTGCTACTCATTACTCGCCACTCGCCACTCGCCACTCATTACTCGCCACTCAACACTCGCCACCCATTACTCACCACTCATTACTTGCCACTCATTACTTGCCACTCGCCACTCATTACTCGCCACTCATTACTCGCCACTCACCACTTGCCACTCATTACTCGCCACTCACCACTCATTACTCGCCACTCATTACTCGCCACTCATTACTCGCCACTCATTACTCGCCACTCATTACTCGCCACTCGCCACTCATTACTCGCCACTCGCCACTCGAAACTCATTACTCGCCACTCGCCACTCATTACTCGCCACTTGCCACTCATTACTCGCCACTCATTACTCGCCACTCATTACTCGCCACTCGTTACTCGCCACTCGCCACTCGCCACTCGAAACTCATTACTCGCCACTCGCCACTCATTACTCGCCACTCATTACTCGCCACTTGCCACTCGCCACTAATTACTCGCCACTCGCCACTCGCCACTCACTACTCGCCACTCACCACTCATTACTCATCATTTGCACTCCCCACTCGCCACTCGCCACTCAATACTCGCCACTCATTACTCGCCACTCATTACTGGCCAATCATTACTCGCCACTCGCCACTCATTACTCGCCACTCATTACTCGCCACTCATTACTCGCCACTCATTACTCGCCACTCATTACTCACCACTCATTACTCGCCACTCGTTACTCGCCACTCACCACTCGCCACTTGAAACTCATTACTCGCCACTCGCCACTCATTACTCGCCACTCATTACTCGCCACTCATTACTCGCCTCTCGCCACTCTTTACTCACCACTCGCCACTCGTTACTCGCAACTCACCACTCATTACTCGCCACTCGCCACTCCCCACTCGCCACTTGCCACTCATTACTCGCCACTCATTACTCGCCACTCATTACTCGCCACTCGCCACTCTTTACTCGCCACTCATTACTCGCCACTCATTACTCGCCACTCAACACTCGCCACTCATTACTTGCCACTCATTACTCATTACTCGCCACTCATTACTCGCCACTCATTACTCGCCACTCGCCACTCATTACTCGCCACTCGCTACTCAATACTTGCCACTCATTACTTGCCACTCATTACTCGCCACTCGCCACTCATTACTCACCACTCAACACTCGCCACCCATTACTCACCACTCATTACTTGCCACTCATTACTTGCCACTCGCCACTCATTACTCGCTACTCATTACTCGCCACTCATTACTCACCACTCATTACTTGTCACTCATTACTCGCCACTCATTACTCGCCACTCATTACTCGCCACTCATCACTCGCCACTCATTACTCGCCACTCGCCACTCATTACTCGCCACTCGCCACTCGAAACTCATTACTCGCCACTCGCCACTCATTACTCGCCACTCATTACTCGCCACTTGCCACTCGCCACTAATTACTCGCCACTCGCCACTCGCCACTCACTACTCGCCACTCACCACTCATTACTCATCATTTGCACTCCCCACTCGCCACTCGCCACTCAATACTCGCCACTCATTACTCGCCACTCATTACTGGCCAATCATTACTCGCCACTCGCCACTCATTACTCGCCACTCATTACTCGCCACTCATTACTCGCCACTCATTACTCGCCACTCATTACTCACCACTCATTACTCGCCACTCGTTACTCGCCACTCACCACTCGCCACTTGAAACTCATTACTCGCCACTCGCCACTCATTACTCGCCACTCATTACTCGCCACTCATTACTCGCCACTCGCCACTCTTTACTCACCACTCGCCACTCGTTACTCGCCACTCACCACTCATTACTCGCCACTCGCCACTCCCCACTCGCCACTTGCCACTCATTACTCGCCACTCATTACTCGCCACTCATTACTCGCCATTCGCCACTCTTTACTCGCCACTCATTACTCGCCACTCAACACTCGCCACTCATTACTTGCCACTCATTACTCATTACTCGCCACTCATTACTCGCCACTCATTACTCGCCACTCGCCACTCATTACTCGCCACTCGCTACTCAATACTTGCCACTCATTACTTGCCACTCATTACTCGCCACTCGCCACTCATTACTCACCACTCAACACTCGCCACCCATTACTCACCACTCATTACTTGCCACTCATTACTTGCCACTCGCCACTCATTACTCGCTACTCATTACTCGCCACTCGCCACTCATTACTCACCACTCATTACTTGTCACTCATTACTCGCCACTCATTACTCGCCACTCATTACTCGCCACTCATCACTCGCCACTCATTACTCGCCACTCGCCACTCATTACTCGCCACTCGCCACTCGAAACTCATTACTCGCCACTCGCCACTCATTACTCGCCACTCATTACTCGCCACTCATTACTCGCCACTCGTTACTCGCCACTCGCCACTCGAAACTCATTACTCGCCACTCGCCACTAATTACTCGCCACTCATTACTCGCCACTCATTACTCCCCACTCGCCACTAATTATCGCCACTCGCCACTCGCCACTCATTACTCATCACTCGCCACTCCCCACTCGCCACTCGCCACTCATTACTCGCCACTCATTACTCGCCACTCATTACTGGCCACTCATTACTCGCCACTCGCCACTCATTACTCGCCATTCGCAACTCTTTACTCGCCCCTCATTACTTGCCACTCATTACTTGCCACTCATTACTCGCCACTCATTACTTGCCACTCATTACTCACCACTCATTACTCGCCACTCATTACTCGCCACTCATTACTTGCCACTCATTACTCGCCACTCATTACTCACCACTCATTACTTGCCACTCATTACTCGCCACTCGCCACTCATTACTCACCACTCATTACTCGCCACTCACCACTCATTACTCGCCACTCGCCACTCGCCAATCATTACTCGCCACTTGCCACTCATTACTCACCACTCACCACTCATTTCTCGTCACTCATTACTCGCCACTTGCCACTCGCCACTCATTACTCGCCACTCGCCACTCATTACTCGCCACTCATTACTCGCCACTCGCCACTTGCCACTCATTACTCGCCACTCATTACTCGCCACTTGCCACTCGCCACTCATTACTCGCCACTCATTACTCGCTACTCATTACTTGCCACTCGCCACTCATTACTCGCCACTCGCCACTCATTACTCGCCACTCACCACTCATTACTCGCCACTCGCCACTCATTACTCGCCACTCATTACTCCCACTCATTACTTGCCACTCATTACTCATTACT
>JAWZYT010003957.1:0-35000 GCA_034508575.1 Petrolisthes manimaculis | reverse complement strand
ATAGGACCCACATTAGGGGCCAGACTCACGTAACACCACCAAAGTGTCCCTGTGAATTTGCCTCTTTTAGGACACAGTTCACACCATACCTTAAATTAACCCTACTCAAAGGAAAAATAACCAAACAACACAACTTAATCTAACCGTACTTCACACCTAATTTAACCTATTCTAATCTATTTTAACACCTCACTTAATCACTCACTCGATTATATAACAAGGGAATCACCACACATACATACTCGGGTGGAGGTGGGTATGGATGGGGAGGGGGTGGTAGTAGGGCTAGGGGGAGGGGGGGACGGGTGTCATCGGGGATAGGGGGGGGATGGTGTAACTGACCAACCTCTCTCTCTCTCTCTCTCTCTCTCTCTCTTTGTGTGATGTTGGGGAGATATTATAGGGGTGTGTACGTAGGGTAGGGGTAGGGTGTTAGAGGGGAGGGGGTGACTATGGAGGGGTATTGGATGAGGGTGGGGGATGAGAGGGGGATATAATTCGATTTTCAAACTCTCTGTGTGATGCTTGGGGGGGAGATGGGGGTGCCTTAGTGGTGGAGGGGTAGGGTAGCAGAGGGGAGGGGGTTACTGTGGAGTGGTATGGGATGTATGGGATGGAATGTAAGGAGATTTGAATCGATGGGAAGACAAGTTGGTGGGGTCTGGGAAGGGGGATGATGGGGGTTGGGGGAGGTAGGCTAGTGATGGAGGGAGGGAGGGAGGATGGAAGGGAGGGGTTGGTGATACTGTTGGGGGTGGGAGGGGGTTATGATTCAAACTTGTAACTCACAGACACTCTCTTTCCTCTCTCTTTTTATATTCTTCTTAGCAGAATTTTCAGCGGGGTAGCAATGGTCCTCTCCCTGAGGCCTATAGTTGAACCCTATAGTTGATGGCAGCAATCTGCACCTCACAGGCGCTTGGTTGTCGTCTGTGTGTGTGTGTGTGTGTGTGTGTACTGTTTCTGGGTGTGGGGGAATGGGTGGTGGGATCTCGGGGGGGGGGGGGGGGAGGTAGGGGAATCGAGAAGAGGAGTGTTATATTTTGTTGAGAGTGTGAGGATAATAAAGACATGTTACTGGTGATATCCTTGTTGTATCACCAATATTATGTCATCAGGCAATCTGTGTGTTTGTGTGTGTGTGTTTCAGGTGAATCCCTTGTTGTATAAACTACATTACCTCATCAAGCAATGATAACGAGGAGGAACACTTGGTAGTGATTCCCTTGTAAGTGAAGTTGGATGGGCATTAAACAAAGATTTTTTCCTGTTCACTCCCTTGCTCTTACAGCCGAGTATCTAAATACTATTTGGTGAACAGGGACATTGACATAGGAGGATGGGAGAATTATCCAACTAGCCTACTACAAAAAAAAAGAAGATTTAGTGTTTTATACCCATCAACTCCTGGTGATGGTCATAAATTATATTGTTTTACGTAACATCCACACCCATGGCAGGGATTACAGGGCTCAACGAAAGTGTCTTCTTATTGATCGAGATATAAAGTGATATTGATGTGATTTATTGCAACGTATATTTTTCTTGTCGTTTTTGAGGGACATAGCAAAGTTGTATCAATCATATATACCGTAGACCCATATATTTTTCAAATAATGGTAAAATCAATAATAAAGAGATTATCTATCTATCTATCTATCGCCAGACGCCTTAATCCCCGGGGGGTGGGGGGGTGGCCACAAATGAAATGCCTCCATGCATTTCTATCCCTTGTTAACTGGCATCCCTCCTCCTTCGCTCATATACCTCCTAACTCCATCCTTCCATCTGGTTCTCGGTCTGTCTCTTCCTCTCCATCCCTCCACCTCACTCTCATACACCTTCTTGACCAATCTCTCGCTCCCCATACGTTCTATATGACCGAACCACCTCAAGGTGTTCCTCTTCACACTCTCCAGCACATCCACATCCACATTGCATCGTTCACGCACTTCTTCGTTTGTCAATCTATCTCTCCATGTCACTCCACATGAGCTTCTCAGGTAACTCATTTCCACACCTCTCACTCTTGATCTGTGCCTCTCTGTCATCGTCCACGCTTCACTCCCATATGTCAGTGTTGGGATTACAACACTATCATGCAGAGTATTCTTCACTTCCATACTCATCACCCTATTCCTTGTCACTGACTTTAGCGTTCCTACAACCCTCTTGCCCTGTTGTACCCTCTCCTGCATCTCATCCTCCAAACCTCCATCCTTACTCATCACACTGCCCAGATACTTAAATGAGCTGACATTCACCATAACCTGGCCATTCAACCTCACCTGCCTGAGAAATAATTCTATTACAGTTAGTAGTCTACAAATTATATTCAGTGATGCTGTGAGTTGAGAAACTTATATTTATCAGTGAACTCTCTTGTAACGATGCTGTTGATTGGTGTATTGGTGTAAGAGATACATTGTTTCCCCAACTGTACCTTATTAATGATGGAAAACACTGGATACTAAACTAGCACCTATCATTATGCTATGCTACCAATACTTTAAAAATCCTCAGTTACAGTAATTGTATTTATCTTTTAAATCATACTTTGGTGATGAACATTTACAGTTGTGAATACTTAATTATGTAAAAATATTAACATTGATAGTTATCCTGACCTTTACCCAATCATGACACTTTGTCTTGGCCACAGGTTTTACTTACTCAGCCGACTTGCTGGCCCACTCCTTCATGACGTACCTGCTGTGGCCAGAGAGAGCAGAGCAGTACCTATTACTGGCATATGAAGCTGACCTCTCTGCTGAGCTGGATGAGTTTGATGAAGCCCCTCACATCATAAACCAATATGACACTGCTCAGGGTATCAACAACCATCGTAGCCTGTCAAATACCCACTTCAATGTTTTCAACAACCACAATGATACCAACACTAATAACCACTTAAGCAACCACCATGATACTATAAGTAACCACGTTGATGTATTGACTAACCATCAACATGATGTATGTAACCACTTTGATGTTGTGAATAGTTACTTTGATCCCAGCTCAGACACAGAGCAACTCAAAATCAAGACCTGAGGGAGAAGCAATGAGGCAGGAAACAAGAATAAAAGGAAACCTCAATGCCTACTTGTTAAAGTTAGGAAAAGAATGGAAGGATGTAGAGTACTGTAGAGGGTAAGATGATAGGTAGCTATTTCATGCTTGATAGGTATAGTAAAGCCAATTACAGTACTATACTAGCTGGAAGGATAGTAAGTGCTGTACAAAACTGATGATGAATAAGTGTAGGTGGGACTTTAGTGGGATGTACCTGTTAAAGAATTGAATTAAGGGCAGCAAAATGCAGGTAATTTATGTGATGGATGATGAGTGTAGGGTGTATTGTACTTAAGCCTGAGAAGCAAATGGAGTAAGTTGATGCATAAAAATGTTGAACATGAGAAAATAACAGGTGGTGGATAATGATGTTCCTAAGCTGTCCCAACCCAAGCTCATGACTAAACTTGAATTACTTGTTGAAGAAGAAAAGAAATTATATATATAGTAAAATATATTAAAATATGTATATATATATATACCGGTATATTAATTATGTTAATTTTATTGATGCCAAAGTGAAATGGAGCTTCCAAGGTAAATTTGTCCATTAGACTGATCTTAAATATTTAACATTTTCTCCATATGAATTGCATAGTAAGTTCAACTACCAAGTAAGTACCAGATGATACTAATGCTGGAAGGAAAAAGACTGCATATTATAAAGTGATATATGAACTGAAGCATAATGATTGTGATTTAACTTGAGTACCAAAGATTAATATTGAAATTTTGTAAGAATTTGCAGAAAAGTCAGTGAAGCAGTGAGACTTCAGGTACAATTTTGAACTAAAGTTCCTCATGTTATGTTACTGTCACCCAAAAAAATATTACCATGTACATGAAGCAAGTTTCATATTTTCATCCATAGTTCCCTTGAATTGATTCATCACCTGCTGAACAGAACTTTTTTAAAGGTTAGATAGTAATCTGTAAATATGAGGCTATTGGTAAGATAATTACTTTTTCCCACTTCAGGGACTGCTAACTCAGTGATTCTCGTGGCATGACAAAGTTCCCGGTCATCCCACAGGGCTGAACTGATAAAACTTGGCACTTTTAATAACCATGCATATTGATCTGGCACCATTGACCACTACATAGATTTTTCCAAATTATTAATGAAAATAGACCACTAATTAAAGGTTGGTATAGTCTAGAGAAATCGGAAGTTTTCAATTTGTATTCAGTATGTCCCATATTTATATTCTTAATAATGGCTTTGCTAATTTTGCCCTTTGCGACATGTACAAGATTGATAAAAGTTACGAGAGGGATACAACTGTAATTGAATTCTGGTCATAATTACTGTATTTTGTGTGAAGTAATACAGTATTATGGTCTGGATACACAAAATTATATCTTAGGGGATGAATAATCAATCAGTATGACAAAATCATGCTATTGTACTGCATGTAATTATGTGCTGATACAGTATCTGGTAAATATATATAAATATTTTTTTTTATTTTTATTTTTTTTATGTAAAATGGTACAGCTCTATATATATGCAGATTCTGGGTGGTGGTTGTAAAATTATCTTGGTACTCACACAAGTCTTCAAATAGTATAACAGTATTCAAGTTTTGTTTTGATGCAAATGTACTGTAATAATGTGATATAGTCTTAATTTTCTCTTAGCTTAGTTATTAAACAAAATTTAACTTTCCTCCATATCTTAGCCTTCCTCCAGTTTGGTTTTCATGTACAGTAATCATATCACTCTGTTTCATTACTTATTTACAGTATTTGTTACTTTGTAGTTTTAAGCATTTTGTGATGTAATTATTTTCTAGTATTTCATCCCCTGTAGGCTATGCCAGCATATTTGCTTCAGCCACTGATTTGTATTCATAGAGACCAGTATACTGTACTATGATTCCATTGCTGATTGAGTGCTCCCTAATAGTTTTTGAGCTTTAGAATTGATAGTAACTGTGTGTGGCTCTTGAAACTATTGTCATGCAATGTTATCCCCCAGAGGTTAGTACAAACTAAAATTTATAGTATTTGGCTATGGAAAATTTGATTAAATAACACAGTTCATTGTACTGTGTTACACAGTACATACATATGAGAGAGCTGTCTGCCAAATGACCCATGGGATAGACAATGATTACTGACTAGTGAAACAGCACCATACTGTATATTTCCCAAGGAATAATCTTACTACTCAATGACCTTTGTCTAATTGTCTAACCCAGGATTTTTTTGCATTTGGCTATGCAAGGGGTTGGATACTTCACAGTGTTGGCCTTATACTAGCCAAGTCATGGACTTTGTAATGACTATTAGTATGATGAATTTGTAAACTTTTACATGAACTCATCACCCTAGTATTGTTTCTACATAGTCCTTGACTTGACTTGTATATGGCTCAGTCTCATCTAGACTGTTTACACGTATGTTGTGTACTCAGAAAAGTACAGTGCCTGCCATCTTTATGGTCATAATAAGAAAGCTGCTTGCTTGCCTCATGGGAGATGTTTATTATTGCTAGTCAGTATTGTAAATAGTACTTTATAAATATAAATATATAGGTCAGAAGTCAGGCATGTTACTACATCTTCTCATGATGTGGTGAGAAGATAGGAGATTATCATTTTTTATGCATATAATGCAGGCAATATTTCTATTCCAAGGTATTATCTTGCCATGGAATGCATGTAATGTACCAGAACAGTATATATACCATATACGACACACTTGAAAAGAACATTAGAAAGGCATAAAACACATTTTAAAAATGACCATTCATCTGCTTGTATGGACCTAATTGCAGGATAATATACTTGTGGTTGTATTGGCTTGGAGGCCTTTTGCAAGACAGACAGACACTAGGTTTGATTGGTGAAACCTGAAAAATACAATATGTTTTGTGGGTGAGTGTCCAGACATGCTTGGTGTATTGCTGTTAGGAGAGGTTAAAGCAGGTCACAGAAAAGTTATAGTACAGATACACATGAATGAATGCCTTAGTGGAAGTGTCAGATGTTGCCTTAGCTTATCCACATTTTAGTTAATATTTTATGTTAGTGTTTCATTGTGTTTCAGTGTTGTACTGTACAATAAAACAAGCTATGTGGAATTGTACAGTACTGTAGATGTCAGGCAGTTTACAGAAACACAGTTGGCAAGAACAATGTGAATCAAGGTGTAAGAAAAAGTATCAAATTATAATTTTTCAATACAGTACCTTTCAGGCCACCAACATCCTTGATATTTGACACTGTAAAACAGTTGTTTATGTTACTGGAGAGAATATGTGAGAAATTCTAACCAATTTTTTTACACATATGGCACTCTTTGATACTGTTTATTGGCCATTTTGAGTTTTCTTGCATTGTAATTATGTGCAGTATGACTTCATTGGCATGGAACAGTAATGTTGTTGTCATATCATTTAGCCAGTGTAACTGCATATACAATGTATTTTTATATTGAAACCTTTTTTCAGAATTTTAGTTGTCAGTGTAACAGGACCATGATTCTGGCTACAATATAGCACCTAAACCAAGGAGTATACCTGTACTCACCTGTCTTTTGTAAGGAAAGGTGAGTATAAAGTCTTATACTGTACATGTAAATTGATATGAAATTCATTAGTGGAGTGTATTGCATAAATACTGTATATTAGTTGATGTATGTAGATGTGTCATACTCACTTGCAATTCTGCCTCCAACAACGTGCAAATTATTCTGATGGCAGCAATGCATTCAGTTTTGAGGCAGGAAGTCAAGTGAAAAGTTTGAAGTTGATCGCTGCCGGACACTAGTATTTTATTTTGAATATTGCTTTCTTTCTGATCAGGATGGATATTGCATGACTTTGTTGCTTACCACCTGAACTTTATTTATCCTGTTTTATCTGTAGCAGTATGCCCTAACTTTAAACTTTTCCTACCTCAGCATCCATTATAGTCAGGTTGCAAAGATTATAATGTCTTATTGCAATTTACAAAAACCCTTTCCAGTGCCCCTCTGAAATAAATTTCAACCCATCTTTACAATGCTAAATGCCCCCAGGTTAAGAATTTCTGTGCTGTATATACAATAGATTTTGCATTTTGTGAGTTGTGTCTGGGAAGTCCTCAAGGAGTATCTTACTTTCTGGCAAGACCTGAGAGTGGAGCATCCTGTTCCTACATGAGTAAAATGGAGTACTGTAATGTGAAAATTACAGTACTGTTGGTCTTATGAAATTACTCCATATACAGTACTCCCACTGCAGTTGTCCATTCCAGTATATTTTTTGCTGTGTCATACCCATGGCTGATGTTTGAGTGAGAGGTTAGAATACCATAGAGTGTCTGCCATATTGATAAAATATTTTTATACTCTGTACAGATACCATAATTATGGAGATGCGCTCCATTTGTATATGCATAAAATATGAACACATTCAATTAATACCAGAAATAATTTATACAGTTAATAATTTTCTATTTAAGTTGGTATGTAAAAGATTTCCTTAAGTATATTAGTATATTTTACTTGAGAGACATGTGCCATAATATTTTGCAAATTCAAGACAGATAGGTGTAGTTAATGCAGATTGTCCTTTGTCTAGAGTGGTTTGAAGTGTTATTTATGTGCTGTGCTAATAAGCATAGTACATGTACAGTTGCCCAAGAAAAGACTGCAACCAAATTTGCTGGTGTGGCAATATCTGGCAGCTGCTCCAAAGTAAACACTCGTATTTTATCAATGGATTACTCAGAACCTATAACCGTTGTAATGATCAATCTTTTCTTGGACAACTGTACCTGTGTCTCTGTGGTTAATGTGCATGTTTTACTTCATTGTTCATTAGTTAAGTAATTATCAAAATATGTATTAAAATCATTGAACATAAGAAGATTTTGCATTAACTTTCCTTAACCATTCTGAGTAATGCAGAAATTTTAGCACATGACTCTCCTGATGAAAGGAATGACTACAGGTACAGTACAGTAAACCTTTGCATAGGCTTGCAAATATTATTTGTATTGCATGCCTTTTGACAAGAGATCTTATTACAATAAAATATACAATAGTTTTAAAAGGGCAGATTTACAGTGTTATACAAGAAGATTTCTGAATGTAGGACTTTAATGCAAAATTTGACAATCAGTATAAAAGTGAAATTCCTCCTGATGTATAACATACATGTACTGTACTTCTTAGAGAAGCATATGAGTTGTATTTGCATGAATGAAACCATATGCTGATTGTGAAAGTCATGTATAATGAAGGATTACTGTACTGCTAGTGATTATTACCAGGTGAAGCACAGTGTATGAATGTTACAATATAGCTTTTGGTAAGATAGGGACTGTGTAAGTAGAGTAAGTATGATGATTGGTATGTCTAAGACTCCATAAACACTGCTTTGCATTTGGCCATCATACCTGCCTTTGTAAATGCCTACCCAATGACTTTGCTTTTATGTTACCCATTTCATAAACACTCTTTGGCTGAGGTGACTTGCGAGTTTCATATTTCATTTTGAAGTTAAGTGATTCAGTAACCTGGTGCTGCGTATTTGCTTGGTTTGTATTCAAACTGTATGGTATTAGGTCACATCATTCACTATAAACCATCCAGATATCTAAATTTTGCCTCAAAGCCATTGTCCAAGCTTGAGAGTGTTAAGAGGGTAAGATGTTTGATAATTGGAAGCTCCTGCAGAAAGGACACAAAGAGATCACATAACATGCGGTACAGTACTGTAAAAGAATGAGACGATGAGAAACTGTACAGTATCTCATTTACAGTTGGCTCCACTCCCGCGTTTCTCCCCTGTCCTTGCCAATGTTGTGCCAGTCAGAAAGTCGAATCCCGATTCACAAGTTAAAATATTCGAAACGTTCATTTCTTTCAGGATATGAATGTTTCGAATGTTTTAACTTGTGGATCGGAATTAGAATTTCTGACTGGCCAACATTGGCAATGCGAGGGGAGAAACGCAGGAGTGGAGCCAACTGTACCAATGACAGATCTGAGATTTGAAGGTGTGCCAGAATAAGCAATGTTAACACTGTAAAGCCTACATATATTATCTTTAGTGATGAGTTGTGATGTTTGTCAAACTGTATGGCAGCATTTGTGAGAGAGATTAGTGAAGGATAGGGAAGTTGTATAATGTGAGAATGAGCAATGGTGTTACATAATTATAGTCCATGAGCCAGGACCCCATAATTTGGCCTATGGATATATGGGTGGAGAATTTGCTATACATCTTTGGTATGATAATCTTTGTGGATTGGCACCGTAGAGCTACAGTAGTTTTCATATACTGAGTAGGTGAACTCCATGAATTGCAACTCCTCAGTGCATGTAAACACACTAATTTGCAAATTCACTAATGTTATCATGATAAACTGTAAATTAGAGTTGCATACACAGGAAAAAAGAGCTACTAAAATTTGAATTTATCCACCCAGGTAATACTTGTATTTGGTGTGGCACACGGATCAATGAAGTTGAGTAAGTAATTATACATATGAAATTCTGTCATATATATCACCACATAAGATTTAAGATTTACTGTACCATACTGGTGCTGATGCACTGTAAGTGAAATTCTAAATCTAAATTGTACTCAAAATAAATGGTTATTATTTGTGTTGTTGCTGCATATAGATGCTAAAATGTTGTACTGTATTTGGAATTTGGTTAATCACGAAACTTTTGTATGGGATAAAATGTGCTGCAGATGAAAATATGCAAGTTGATGAAATTATACAAAACTCAATTTTTCTGTTGAATTTTGACCACTGCATGAAGCTACAATGAAGAATTTATATATGTTACATGCGCTAGAATCACTAGAATACATAAGTAGAATGCCAAGTAATAAACACCAAGCAGGGAGGAGGCTTTATTGAAATGGTTCACAACTGCTTTGATGTGAAAAAGCAAATGTGGAATGTCAATACAGTATAAGCTTTTTCTGATTGTGGTGTTTCAGATTTTCACTACTGGTGCAATATTACATTTTAAGGTTATTTTGATAAAATATATTTGATTAGCTGCAAGGCTGCATCTGGTAGTGTTAGGTCATCTGGAGAAGGTTGTGCCAAGGAATAAGACTCATAATTAGTACCTTAAGCTAATTTGGTTGATAAATATTTAGGACAGTATTTATGTTTATACAGTTAATGTTGTTCAACAATGGAAGGAGATATAAGGTTATTTAGTTATATTAATAGGTCACCATAATTATATATTGAGTGTCTGTATTACAAATAAGCCCTATTGTATTATGTACTCTATAGCTAAAAGTTTATAAACATATTGTGCTAGATTAATAATTGTAGTTAGTAGATTCAAGAATTTTCTACAGTATATAGCCACATTTACTGTACCGTACATCAGTAACTCCTCAGTTGCTCTTGTTTCTTACACACATGTTGTATTTGGTGATGAGAGTATTTGCTGCTCCAAGGCACAGCAGACCAAGGGCCATATGCAAGAGAAGTAGTGGACTTTAGAGATAATGATGATTGGTACACTGTCTCCATTGTACTGTACCAGTTCTGATCATCCATAGTACCATCACTCCCCAGCATCATCATTTCATTATTTATATCCACTGTTTAGAATTGCACTTGAAAAGAACTATGGTGATTGCAAGCTAGAATATGTACCTGTAATTTAAGAATTAAGAAGATTGTATGAACGTAATATTGTATGATGATGATGGTGATGATGAGACTAGACAATCTTTTGCTACTGCTTTGAGCCAAACAAGTTACGACAAAACCTTGTACTTGTAGGTAATTCTATTATGTTGTATATTTCATACACTATATAAAATACACTTGTTTGTGAGTGAATTAATGTTTTGGCATTTGGTGAGTTGTGGCTGGGAGCTCTTCTGAAAGATACAGTTAACATTTACAGTTTAGTACTGTACAGCTGTATCTTCATATTTTGAGATGGAACTGACAGTGCTGCATCATTAATGTACTATTTTCTCTCTCTCTTATTATCTTGTTATGCACTGAGGCTGAGCATTAACCTCTCTAGTATTGCACTGTAAAGTGGTAAACTTCTCTGAACCACATCCCTACACCTCATGTTTTAATCTGTATCTGTGCTGAACCTCATTCAATATGCATCTCAATCCATTAACTCTCAGTAGTTGTGATAATTATGTCAAGAATATCCTGATACTGTAGCAGAAAAAGTAATTCACCTCTACCTATTACTATAGTAAGCTTCAATGAGAATGGCCTGGAAGCTGTAGTGGTCAGTAGTCGGTACACAAGAACCTGTCCTTGATTCAAAATTTGTGTTCCACTGACAGCATTGACTAAATTTTTCAAGAATCAGAAGTACACTGTAGTTATATAATTTGGAACCTCAATAATGCCTGCTTTTCCAATAAATTTCTGAAAGAAATACTGTTGCTTCAATCAAGCCCATGATAATTATGTGGGTATAAATATTTTGCATTAGCAGACGCTCCTGTGCTGGTCACGCCTGTCAATCACAGAATGATCAGGGATTATCCTGCTAGTTTTGGAGAGTCAATAATGGTTGTTCCTAATTGCTACCAAATTGAAATTGGTTTGCTTCTATTGGGTCCCAAACCATGTTAGAATTCCTGACAAAGAGAATACTGTACCGACCTTTGGCCTTGTCATGTCCCATCTCATTCTAGTAGCTTATTATTTCTCTCTTATCGTCCTCCCACTTGCTGTATAGTGGTAGGCCGAGTGGTCATCTGTAATGAATAATAAAACTACTGTGACTCTCTGACAATCCCCTGTTTATTAGGATAAACTCTGGAAAGCTACCTAGGGCTGTTTGTATCTTAGCCACACAAAAATCACCCATGGCTTATTGATGAAAAGGGGTGTTCCCTTGATCTGTCAGTTCTGTCGGTTTCCAGTCACAGTCCAGTATCTTCTATTTGACTATCACCAGTTTCCAGTCACGGTCCAGTATCTTCTATTTGACTATCACCAGTTCCCTTGTCACTTGTAACTTTCCCTATTATATTTTTTTTTACAAAATTAATTATGCTCATCAAGTTGTTGATGCATCTAAATAGTCATATTGCGAGACACTAGAATTCTATATTTGTATTTTTCAAAAATAGATACAGTACTGTCATTAACATGGCAACTGTAATATAAAATATGATTAATTGGCATTTTGAATTCTGAAGAGCTTTATAAAGATACAATATATTCTAAAATACTGTACATTTACTGTAGTGTTGAAATGTTGGGAATACGAGTACTGTATAGTGCTAAGACGGAAGGATGTTACAGTCTTCCTTAATTGTTCTTTATTTCACACCATACTTTGAACTCTATTTAGTTGTAAACTAAACTCATAACTTATTATTGCATCTTAAATTCTACCTTGTTTAAATTATCAATGCTGTAGCTGCAATGTATTTATAGATGTATCATAATTATCTATTGGTTACTGGTTTGTAGGTGTGCATATTATATTCAGTACAGTTTTTTATATTTTAGTTGTGTGTAGTTCTTTGTTCCTTTAGCATATTTTTGTGTGTTGGATGTGAAAAATTGAATTATTGTAAAAAATTTCCCCATCGTTACATCCTCCTCCATGTGCATTATGTTGTCAGAGATGCCAAAGCCTTTTGTAAAGACAAATATGTTGAGTTTATTTTAGCGGCAGGTGAACTGTTGTCTGAACTGCGAATCTTGCAAATTCTTCTATCGTCCATACATTTGCTCAATGTATCTAACTACTCTATTATTTGTATCTATCACAATAAATTCCTAACATCTGTTTTCAGTGTTTCTATATCAGATCTTACAGTTTGTATTTGTAATAAATAAAGTTACAATGTTGACCCTCATGTCTATACTCTACAGTCTGTGAAACTTTGTCGAAGTAAGTATGGTCAGATTACTGTGAAACAACTATAAGCTATTATGTAAATAAATATTTAAAATTGGCACCATACTGAACTAGAGACCCTATATAAGAGAGACTGGACGGCTAAAATGTTTGCTGCTCGCAGATTGGCTGATTAAATGGGCCGCCATTTTTGCTCGTATCTGCCTGCTAGCAGGTTCGGCACAATGTATATTTTGCTTTACTATGATGCGTGACTGATTACTCAGTAGAATGTTGTTATATTTATACAATATCTTCTTTAGATAAACCAGCAAAGATATTTTTTAGTCGATCTTCGACTCAACATAAATATTCCTTGAAAACTTGGTATTTTTACAGTAAACCTGGGTTCAGTATAACGTATATATTAGTATGTTTTACCACTAATTAGGACCATTCTAAGACTATTTTCTTCAATGGTGTTTCTCTCGGAAATGCCCCGTTTTCGAGATATGCCCAGTTTTCATACCCCATACAATCTTGGGGGAGAGCCTGGGAATCCGGGGTTTTGGGTGGGAGAAAACTCGCTGTACACTATGGCGTTGCCTTTATAATACACTTCTTAACTTTGTTTCTCTTAGAAATGAATCGTTTTCGAGATATGCCCAGTTTTCATACCCCATACAAACTTGGGGGGAGAGCCTGGGAATACGGGGTTTTGGGTGCAGGGAAAACACTATCAGTGTTGCAAATGTTGTAATATTCACGCCACTTGTGGCTGTATTGGCTATATTTTGTTTTGGGAATACTGTGTTTGAGTGTCCTGTATCCATCTATGTTCCTGGATATTTACCCGGTAACTTCTTCTATTTGTTATACCGGTTTTATGCCCAGGTTAGGCCCGGTAGTTAGCCCAGGTTAGGTCCCGGTAGTCTGTCGTGGTCTAGGTTAGGTTAGGTCAGGTCAGGTTAGGTAATACTAATTCCTAAAATAACCATTTGATTTGAATATCTAGCCCAACCCAAGCCAACACGTGTTGTAACGCTGCTGTTTGGGCTATAATTGTATTTTATTGTATCGGTCTCGAAAACTTTGTTATTTCGCTTTTATTTCCGGTTTCAAGTATTTACTTAAGTTAAGACAATTACATATTATAAAGGCAACGCCATAGTGTACAGCGAGTTTTTTCCCACCCAAAACCCCGGATTCCCAGGCTCTCCCCCAAGTTTGTATGGGGTATGAAAACTGGGCATATCTCGAAAACGGGGCATTTCCGAGAGAAACACCATTGAAGAAAATAGTCTTAGAATGGTCCTAATTAGTGGTAAAACATACTAATATATACGTTTTAGTGAACCCAGGTTTACTGTAAATTTACCGAAATTTTTCTAGCACAGTACAAATCGACTTTTTGGGCCAAAAAAACGTGTTTTAGCATTTTTTTTGCCTGAAAATTGACATTTTTCTAGCACAGTACAAATCGACTTTTTGGGCCAAAAAAACGTGTTTTAGCATTTTTTTTGCCTGAAAATTGATTTTTTTCTAGCACAGTACAAATCGACTTTTTGGGCCAAAAAAACGTGTTTTAGCATTTTTTTTGCCTGAAAATTGAAATTTTTCTAGCACAGTACAAATCGACTTTTTGGGCCAAAAAAACGTGTTTTAGCATTTTTTTTCCTGAAAATTGAAATTTTTCTAGCACAGTACAAATCGACTTTTTGGGCCAAAAAAACGTGTTTTAGCATTTTTTTTGCCTGAAAATTGAAATTTTTCTAGCACAGTACAAATCGACTTTTTGGGCCAAAAAAACGTGTTTTAGCATTTTTTTTTGCCTGAAAATTGAAATTTTTCTAGCACAGTACAAATCGACTTTTTGGGCCAAAAAAACGTGTTTTAGCATTTTTTTTGCCTGAAAATTGAAATTTTTCTAGCACAGTACAAATCGACTTTTTGGGCCAAAAAAACGTGTTTTAGCATTTTTTTGCCTGAAAATTGAAATTTTTCTAGCACTGTACAAATCGACTTTTTGGGCCAAAAAAACGTGTTTTAGCATTTTTTTTGCCTGAAAATTGATTTTTTTCTAGCACAGTACAAATCGACTTTTTGGGCCAAAAAAACGTGTTTTAGCATTTTTTTTGCCTGAAAATTGAAATTTTTCTAGCACAGTACAAATCGACTTTTTGGGCCAAAAAAACGTGTTTTAGCATTTTTTTTGCCTGAAAATTGAAATTTTTCTAGCACAGTAGAAATCGACTTTTTGGGCCAAAAAAACGTGTTTTAGCATTTTTTTTGCCTGAAAATTGAATTTTTTTTAGCACAGTACAAATCGACTTTTTGGGCCAAAAAAACGTGTTTTTGCATTTTTTTTGCCTGAAAATTGAAATTTTTCTAGCACTGTACAAATCGACTTTTTGGGCCAAAAAAACGTGTTTTTGCATTTTTTTTGCCTGAAAATTTAAATTTTTCTAGCACTGTACAAATCGACTTTTTGGGCCAAAAAAACGTGTTTTAGCATTTTTTTTGCCTGAAAATTGATTTTTTTTTTAGCACAGTACAAATCGACTTTTTGGGCCAAAAAAACGTGTTTTTGCATTTTTTTTGCCTGAAAATTGAAATTTTTCTAGCACAGTACAAATCGACTTTTTGGGCCAAAAAAACGTGTTTTAGCATTTTTTTTGCCTGAAAATTGAAATTTTTCTAGCACTGTACAAATCGACTTTTTGGGCCAAAAAAACGTGTTTTTGCATTTTTTTTTGCCTGAAAATTGAAATTTTTCTAGCACAGTACAAATCGACTTTTTGGGCCAAAAAAACGTGTTTTTGCATTTTTTTTGCCTGAAAATTGAAATTTTTCTAGCACAGTACAAATCGACTTTTTGGGCCAAAAAAACGTGTTTTAGCATTTTTTTTGCCTGAAAATTGAAATTTTTCTAGCACAGTACAAATCGACTTTTTGGGCCAAAAAAACGTGTTTTAGCATTTTTTTTGCCTGAAAATTGAAATTTTTCTAGCACAGTACAAATCGACTTTTTGGGCCAAAAAAACGTGTTTTAGCATTTTTTTTGCCTGAAAATTGAATTTTTTTTAGCACAGTACAAATCGACTTTTTGGGCCAAAAAAACGTGTTTTTGCATTTTTTTTGCCTGAAAATTGAAATTTTTCTAGCACAGTACAAATCGACTTTTTGGGCCAAAAAAACGTGTTTTTGCATTTTTTTTGCCTGAAAATTGAAATTTTTCTAGCACTGTACAAATCGACTTTTTGGGCCAAAAAAACGTGTTTTTGCATTTTTTTTGCCTGAAAATTGAAATTTTTCTAGCACAGTACAAATCGACTTTTTGGGCCAAAAAAACGTGTTTTTGCATTTTTTTTGCCTGAAAATTGAAATTTTTCTAGCACTGTACAAATCGACTTTTTGGGCCAAAAAAACGTGTTTTTGCATTTTTTTTGCCTGAAAATTGAAATTTTTCTAGCACAGTACAAATCGACTTTTTGGGCCAAAAAAACGTGTTTTTGCATTTTTTTTGCCTGAAAATTGAAATTTTTCTAGCACAGTACAAATCGACTTTTTGGGCCAAAAAAACGTGTTTTTGCATTTTTTTTGCCTGAAAATTGAAATATTTCTAGCACAGTACAAATCGACTTTTTGGGCCAAAAAAACGTGTTTTTGCATTTTTTTTGCCTGAAAATTGAAATTTTTCTAGCACAGTACAAATCGACTTTTTGGGCCAAAAAAACGTGTTTTAGCATTTTTTTTGCCTGAAAATTGAAATTTTTCTAGCACTGTACAAATCGACTTTTTGGGCCAAAAAAACGTGTTTTTGCATTTTTTTTGCCTGAAAATTGAAATTTTTCTAGCACTGTACAAATCGACTTTTTGGGCCAAAAAAACGTGTTTTTGCATTTTTTTTGCCTGAAAATTGAAATTTTTCTAGCACTGTACAAATCGACTTTTTGGGCCAAAAAAACGTGTTTTAGCATTTTTTTTGCCTGAAAATTGATTTTTTTTTAGCACAGTACAAATCGACTTTTTGGGCCAAAAAAACGTGTTTTAGCATTTTTTTTGCCTGAAAATTGAAATTTTTCTAGCACTGTACAAATCGACTTTTTGGGCCAAAAAAACGTGTTTTTGCATTTTTTTTGCCTGAAAATTGAAATTTTTCTAGCACTGTACAAATCGACTTTTTGGGCCAAAAAAACGTGTATTAGCATTTTTTTTGCCTGAAAATTGAAATTTTTCTAGCACAGTACAAATCGACTTTTTGGGCCAAAAAAACGTGTTTTAGCATTTTTTTTGCCTGAAAATTGAAATTTTTCTAGCACAGTACAAATCGACTTTTTGGGCCAAAAAAACGTGCTTTAGCATTTTTTTTGCCTGAAAATTGAAATTTTTCTAGCACAGTACAAATCGACTTTTTGGGCCAAAAAAACGTGTTTTTGCATTTTTTTTGCCTGAAAATTGAAATTTTTCTAGCACAGTACAAATCGACTTTTTGGGCCAAAAAAACGTGTTTTAGCATTTTTTTTGCCTGAAAATTGAAATTTTTCTAGCACTGTACAAATCGACTTTTTGGGCCAAAAAAACGTGTTTTTGCATTTTTTTTGCCTGAAAATTGAAATTTTTCTAGCACAGTACAAATCGACTTTTTGGGCCAAAAAAACGTGTTTTAGCATTTTTTTTGCCTGAAAATTGAAATTTTTCTAGCACAGTACAAATCGACTTTTGGGGCCAAAAAAACGTGTTTTAGCATTTTTTTTGCCTGAAAATTGAAATTTTTCTAGCACAGTACAAATCGACTTTTTGGGCCAAAAAAACGTGTTTTAGCATTTTTTTTGCCTGAAAATTGAAATTTTTCTAGCACAGTACAAATCGACTTTTTGGGCCAAAAAAACGTGTTTTTGCATTTTTTTTGCCTGAAAATTGAAATTTTTCTAGCACTGTACAAATCGACTTTTTGGGCCAAAAAAACGTGTTTTAGCATTTTTTTTGCCTGAAAATTGAAATTTTTCTAGCACAGTACAAATCGACTTTTTGGGCCAAAAAAACGTGTTTTAGCATTTTTTTTGCCTGAAAATTGAAATTTTTCTAGCACAGTACAAATCGACTTTTTGGGCCAAAAAAACGTGTTTTAGCATTTTTTTTGCCTGAAAATTGAAATTTTTCTAGCACAGTACAAATCGACTTTTTGGGCCAAAAAAACGTGTTTTTGCATTTTTTTTGCCTGAAAATTGAAATTTTTCTAGCACTGTACAAATCGACTTTTTGGGCCAAAAAAACGTGTTTTAGCATTTTTTTTGCCTGAAAATTGAAATTTTTCTAGCACAGTACAAATCGACTTTTTGGGCCAAAAAAACGTGTTTTAGCATTTTTTTTGCCTGAAAATTGAAATTTTTCTAGCACAGTACAAATCGACTTTTTGGGCCAAAAAAACGTGTTTTTGCATTTTTTTTGCCTGAAAATTGAAATTTTTCTAGCACAGTACAAATCGACTTTTTGGGCCAAAAAAACGTGTTTTTGCATTTTTTTTGCCTGAAAATTGAAATTTTTCTAGCACAGTACAAATCGACTTTTTGGGCCAAAAAAACGTGTTTTAGCATTTTTTTTGCCTGAAAATTGAAATTTTTCTAGCACAGTACAAATCGACTTTTTGGGCCAAAAAAACGTGTTTTAGCATTTTTTTTGCCTGAAAATTGAAATTTTTCTAGCACTGTACAAATCGACTTTTTGGGCCAAAAAAACGTGTTTTTGCACTTTTTTTGCCTGAAAATTGAAATTTTTCTAGCACAGTACAAATCGACTTTTTGGGCCAAAAAAACGTGTTTTTGCATTTTTTTGCCTGAAAATTGAAATTTTTCTAGCACAGTACAAATCGACTTTTTGGGCCAAAAAAACGTGTTTTTGCATTTTTTTTGCCTGAAAATTGAAATTTTTCTAGCACAGTACAAATCGACTTTTGGGGCCAAAAATACGTGTTTTAGCATTTTTTTTGCCTGAAAATTGAAATTTTTCTAGCACAGTACAAATCGACTTTTTGGGCCAAAAAAACGTGTTTTAGCATTTTTTTTGCCTGAAAATTGAAATTTTTCTAGCACAGTACAAATCGACTTTTTGGGCCAAAAAAACGTGTTTTAGCATTTTTTTTGCCTGAAAATTGAAATTTTTCTAGCACAGTACAAATCGACTTTTTGGGCCAAAAAAACGTGTTTTTGCATTTTTTTTGCCTGAAATTTGAAATTTTTCTAGCACAGTACAAATCGACTTTTTGGGCCAAAAAAACGTGTTTTAGCATTTTTTTTGCCTGAAAATTGAAATTTTTCTAGCACTGTGCAAATCGACTTTTTGGGCCAAAAAAACGTGTTTTTGCATTTTTTTTGCCTGAAAATTGAAATTTTTCTAGCACAGTACAAATCGACTTTTTGGGCCAAAAAATCGTGTTTTTGCATTTTTTTTGCTTGAAAATTGAAATTTTTCTAGCACAGTACAAATCGACTTTTTGGGCCAAAAAAACGTGTTTTAGCATTTTTTTTGCCTGAAAATTGAAATTTTTCTAGCACAGTACAAATCAACTTTTTGGGCCAAAAAAACGTGTTTTAGCATTTTTTTTGCCTGAAAATTGAATTTTTTTTAGCACAGTTCAAATCGACTTTTTGGGCCAAAAAAACGTGTTTTTGCATTTTTTTTGCCTGAAAATTGAAATTTTTCTAGCACTGTACAAATCGACTTTTTGGGCCAAAAAAACGTGTTTTTGCATTTTTTTTGCCTGAAAATTGAAATTTTTCTAGCACTGTACAAATCGACTTTTTGGGCCAAAAAAACGTGTTTTAGCATTTTTTTTGCCTGAAAATTGATTTTTTTTTAGCACAGTACAAATCGACTTTTTGGGCCAAAAAAACGTGTTTTTGCATTTTTTTTGCCTGAAAATTGAAATTTTTCTAGCACAGTACAAATCGACTTTTTGGGCCAAAAAAACGTGTTTTAGCATTTTTTTTGCCTGAAAATTGAAATTTTTTCTAGCACTGTACAAATCGACTTTTTGGGCCAAAAAAACGTGTTTTAGCATTTTTTTTGCCTGAAAATTGAAATTTTTCTAGCACAGTACAAATCGACTTTTTGGGCCAAAAAAACTTGTTTTAGCATTTTTTTTGCCTGAAAATTGAAATTTTTCTAGCACAGTACAAATCGACTTTTTGGGCCAAAAAAACGTGTTTTTGCATTTTTTTTGCCTGAAAATTGAAATTTTTCTAGCACTGTACAAATCGACTTTTTGGGCCAAAAAAACGTGTTTTTGCATTTTTTTTGCCTGAAAATTGAAATTTTTCTAGCACTGTACAAATCGACTTTTTGGGCCAAAAAAACGTGTTTTAGCATTTTTTTTGCCTGAAAATTGATTTTTTTTTAGCACAGTACAAATCGACTTTTTGGGCCAAAAAAACGTGTTTTTGCATTTTTTTTGCCTGAAAATTGAATTTTTTCTAGCACAGTACAAATCGACTTTTTGGGCCAAAAAAACGTGTTTTAGCATTTTTTTTGCCTGAAAATTGAAATTTTTCTAGCACTGTACAAATCGACTTTTTGGGCCAAAAAAACGTGTTTTAGCATTTTTTTTGCCTGAAAATTGAAATTTTTCTAGCACAGTACAAATCGACTTTTTGGGCCAAAAAAACGTGTTTTAGCATTTTTTTTGCCTGAAAATTGAAATTTTTCTAGCACAGTACAAATCGACTTTTTGGGCCAAAAAAACGTGTTTTAGCATTTTTTTTGCCTGAAAATTGAAATTTTTCTAGCACAGTACAAATCGACTTTTTGGGCCAAAAAAACGTGTTTTAGCATTTTTTTTGCCTGAAAATTGAAATTTTTCTAGCACAGTACAAATCGACTTTTTGGGCCAAAAAAACGTGTTTTAGCATTTTTTTTGCCTGAAAATTGAAATTTTTCTAGCACAGTACAAATCGACTTTTTGGGCCAAAAAAACGTGTTTTAGCATTTTTTTTGCCTGAAAATTGAATTTTTTTTAGCACAGTACAAATCGACTTTTTGGGCCAAAAAAACGTGTTTTTGCATTTTTTTTGCCTGAAAATTGAAATTTTTCTTTCACTGTACAAATCGACTTTTTGGGCCAAAAAAACGTGTTTTTGCATTTTTTTTGCCTGAAAATTAAAATTTTTCTAGCACTGTACAAATCGACTTTTTGGGCCAAAAAAACGTGTTTTAGCATTTTTTTTGCCTGAAAATTGATTTTTTTTTAGCACAGTACAAATCGACTTTTTGGGCCAAAAAAACGTGTTTTTGCATTTTTTTTGCCTGAAAATTGAAATTTTTCTAGCACAGTACAAATCGACTTTTTGGGCCAAAAAAACGTGTTTTTGCATTTTTTTTGTCTGAAAATTGAAATTTTTCTAGCACTGTACAAATCGACTTTTTGGGCCAAAAAAACGTGTTTTTGCATTTTTTTTGCCTGAAAATTGAAATTTTTCTAGCACAGTACAAATCGACTTTTTGGGCCAAAAAAACGTGTTTTAGCATTTTTTTTGCCTGAAAATTGAAATTTTTCTAGCACTGTACAAATCGACTTTTTGGGCCAAAAAAACGTGTTTTTGCATTTTTTTTGCCTGAAAATTGAAATTTTTCTAGCACAGTACAAATCGACTTTTTGGGCCAAAAAAACGTGTTTTAGCATTTTTTTTGCCTGAAAATTGAAATTTTTCTAGCACAGTACAAATCGACTTTTTGGGCCAAAAAAACGTGTTTTAGCATTTTTTTTGCCTGAAAATTGAATTTTTTTTAGCACAGTACAAATCGACTTTTTGGGCCAAAAAAACGTGTTTTAGCATTTTTTTTGCCTGAAAATTGAAATTTTTCTAGCACTGTACAAATCGACTTTTTGGGCCAAAAAAACGTGTTTTTGCATTTTTTTTGCCTGAAAATTGAAATTTTTCTAGCACTGTACAAATCGACTTTTTGGGCCAAAAAAACGTGTTTTAGCATTTTTTTTGCCTGAAAATTGAAATTTTTCTAGCACAGTACAAATCGACTTTTTGGGCCAAAAAAACGTGTTTTAGCATTTTTTTTGCCTGAAAATTGAAATTTTTCTAGCACAGTACAAATCGACTTTTTGGGCCAAAAAAACGTGTTTTAGCATTTTTTTTGCCTGAAAATTGAAATTTTTCTAGCACAGTACAAATCGACTTTTTGGGCCAAAAAAACGTGTTTTAGCATTTTTTTTGCCTGAAAATTGAAATTTTTCTAGCACAGTACAAATCGACTTTTTGGGCCAAAAAAACGTGTTTTAGCATTTTTTTTGCCTGAAAATTGAAATTTTTCTAGCACAGTACAAATCGACTTTTTGGGCCAAAAAAACGTGTTTTAGCATTTTTTTTGCCTGAAAATTGAAATTTTTCTAGCACAGTACAAATCGACTTTTTGGGCCAAAAAAACGTGTTTTAACATTTTTTTTGCCTGAAAATTGAAATTTTTCTAGCACAGTACAAATCGACTTTTTGGGCCAAAAAAACGTGTTTTTGCATTTTTTTTGCCTGAAAATTGAAATTTTTCTAGCACTGTACAAATCGACTTTTTGGGCCAAAAAAACGTGTTTTAGCATTTTTTTTGCCTGAAAATTGAAATTTTTCTAGCACTGTACAAATCGACTTTTTGGGCCAAAAAAACGTGTTTTAGCATTTTTTTTGCCTGAAAATTGAATTTTTTTTAGCACAGTACAAATCGACTTTTTGGGCCAAAAAAACGTGTTTTTGCATTTTTTTTGCCTGAAAATTGAAATTTTTCTAGCACAGTACAAATCGACTTTTTGGGCCAAAAAAACGTGTTTTTGCATTTTTTTTGCCTGAAAATTGAAATTTTTCTAGCACTGTACAAATCGACTTTTTGGGCCAAAAAAACGTGTTTTTGCATTTTTTTTGCCTGAAAATTGAAATTTTTCTAGCACAGTACAAATCGACTTTTTGGGCCAAAAAAACGTGTTTTAGCATTTTTTTTGCCTGAAAATTGAAATTTTTCTAGCACTGTACAAATCGACTTTTTGGGCCAAAAAAACGTGTTTTTGCATTTTTTTTGCCTGAAAATTGAAATTTTTCTAGCACTGTACAAATCGACTTTTTGGGCCAAAAAAACGTGTTTTAGCATTTTTTTTGCCTGAAAATTGAATTTTTTTTAGCACAGTACAAATCGACTTTTTGGGCCAAAAAAACGTGTTTTAGCATTTTTTTTGCCTGAAAATTGAAATTTTTCTAGCACAGTACAAATCGACTTTTTGGGCCAAAAAAACGTGTTTTAGCTTTTTTTTTGCCTGAAAATTGAAATTTTTCTAGCACAGTACAAATCGACTTTTTGGGCCAAAAAAACGTGTTTTAGCATTTTTTTTGCCTGAAAATTGAAATTTTTCTAGCACAGTACAAATCGACTTTTTGGGCCAAAAAAACGTGTTTTTGCATTTTTTTTGCCTGAAAATTGAAATTTTTCTAGCACAGTACAAATCGACTTTTTGGGCCAAAAAAACGTGTTTTAGCATTTTTTTTGTCTGAAAATTGAAATTTTTCTAGCACTGTACAAATCGACTTTTTGGGCCAAAAAAACGTGTTTTTGCATTTTTTTTGCCTGAAAATTGAAATTTTTCTAGCACAGTACAAATCGACTTTTTGGGCCAAAAAAACGTGTTTTTGCATTTTTTTTGCCTGAAAATTGAAATTTTTCTAGCACAGTACAAATCGACTTTTTGGGCCAAAAAAACGTGTTTTAGCATTTTTTTTGCCTGAAAATTGAAATTTTTCTAGCACAGTACAAATCGACTTTTTGGGCCAAAAAAACGTGTTTTAGCATTTTTTTTGCCTGAAAATTGAAATTTTTCTAGCACTGTACAAATCGACTTTTTGGGCCAAAAAAACGTGTTTTTGCATTTTTTTTGCCTGAAAATTGAAATTTTTCTAGCACTGTACAAATCGACTTTTTGGGCCAAAAAAACGTGTTTTAGCATTTTTTTTGCCTGAAAATTGAATTTTTTTCAGCACAGTACAAATCGACTTTTTGGGCCAAAAAAACGTGTTTTTGCATTTTTTTTGCCTGAAAATTGAAATTTTTCTAGCACAGTACAAATCGACTTTTTGGGCCAAAAAAACGTGTTTTTGCATTTTTTTTGCCTGAAAATTGAAATTTTTCTAGCACTGTACAAATCGACTTTTTGGGCCAAAAAAACGTGTTTTAGCATTTTTTTGCCTGAAAATTGAAATTTTTCTAGCACAGTACAAATCGACTTTTTGGGCCAAAAAAACGTGTTTTAGCATTTTTTTTGCCTGAAAATTGAAATTTTTCTAGCACAGTACAAATCGACTTTTTGGGCCAAAAAAACGTGTTTTAGCATTTTTTTTGCCTGAAAATTGAAATTTTTCTAGCACTGTACAAATCGACTTTTTGGGCCAAAAAAACGTGTTTTTGCATTTTTTTTGCCTGAAAATTGAAATTTTTCTAGCACTGTACAAATCGACTTTTTGGGCCAAAAAAAACGTGTTTTAGCATTTTTTTTGCCTGAAAATTGAAATTTTTCTAGCACAGTACAAATCGACTTTTTGGGCCAAAAAAACGTGTTTTAGCATTTTTTTTGCCTGAAAATTGAAATTTTTCTAGCACAGTACAAATCGACTTTTTGGGCCAAAAAAACGTGTTTTAGCATTTTTTTTGCCTGAAAATTGAAATTTTTCTAGCACAGTACAAATCGACTTTTTGGGCCAAAAAAACGTGTTTTTGCATTTTTTTTGCCTGAAAATTGAAATTTTTCTAGCACTGTACAAATCGACTTTTTGGGCCAAAAAAACGTGTTTTAGCATTTTTTTTGCCTGAAAATTGAAATTTTTCTAGCACTGTACAAATCGACTTTTTGGGCCAAAAAAAACGTGTTTTAGCATTTTTTTTGCCTGAAAATTGAATTTTTTTTAGCACAGTACAAATCGACTTTTTGGGCCAAAAAAACGTGTTTTTGCATTTTTTTTGCCTGAAAATTGAAATTTTTCTAGCACAGTACAAATCGACTTTTTGGGCCAAAAAAACGTGTTTTTGCATTTTTTTTGCCTGAAAATTGAAATTTTTCTAGCACTGTATAAATCGACTTTTTGGGCCAAAAAAACGTGTTTTTGCATTTTTTTTGCCTGAAAATTGAAATTTTTCTAGCACAGTACAAATCGACTTTTGGGGCCAAAAAAACGTGTTTTAGCATTTTTTTTGCCTGAAAATTGAAATTTTTCTAGCACAGTACAAATCGACTTTTTGGGCCAAAAAAACGTGTTTTAGCATTTTTTTTGCCTGAAAATTGATTTTTTTTTAGCACAGTACAAATCGACTTTTTGGGCCAAAAAAACGTGTTTTAGCATTTTTTTTGCCTGAAAATTGAAATTTTTCTAGCACTGTACAAATCGACTTTTTGGGCCAAAAAAACGTGTTTTTGCATTTTTTTTGCCTGAAAATTGAAATTTTTCTAGCACTGTACAAATCGACTTTTTGGGCCAAAAAAACGTGTTTTTGCATTTTTTTTGCCTGAAAATTGAAATTTTTCTAGCACTGTACAAATCGACTTTTTGGGCCAAAAAAACGTGTTTTAGCATTTTTTTTGCCTGAAAATTGAATTTTTTTTAGCACAGTACAAATCGACTTTTTGGGCCAAAAAAACGTGTTTTTGCACTTTTTTTGCCTGAAAATTGAAATTTTTCTAGCACAGTACAAATCGACTTTTTGGGCCAAAAAAACGTGTTTTTGCATTTTTTTTGCCTGAAAATTGAAATTTTTCTAGCACAGTACAAATCGACTTTTTGGGCCAAAAAAACGTGTTTTTGCATTTTTTTTGCCTGAAAATTGAAATTTTTCTAGCACAGTACAAATCGACTTTTGGGGCCAAAAATACGTGTTTTAGCATTTTTTTTGCCTGAAAATTGAAATTTTTCTAGCACAGTACAAATCGACTTTTTGGGCCAAAAAAACGTGTTTTAGCATTTTTTTTGCCTGAAAATTGATTTTTTTTTAGCACAGTACAAATCGACTTTTTGGGCCAAAAAAACGTGTTTTAGCATTTTTTTTGCCTGAAAATTGAAATTTTTCTAGCACTGTACAAATCGACTTTTTGGGCCAAAAAAACGTGTTTTTGCATTTTTTTTGCCTGAAAATTGAAATTTTTCTAGCACTGTACAAATCGACTTTTTGGGCCAAAAAAACGTGTTTTAGCATTTTTTTTGCCTGAAAATTGAAATTTTTCTAGCACAGTACAAATCGACTTTTTGGGCCAAAAAAACGTGTTTTAGCATTTTTTTTGCCTGAAAATTGAAATTTTTCTAGCACAGTACAAATCGACTTTTTGGGTCAAAAAAACGTGTTTTAGCATTTTTTTTGCCTGAAAATTGAAATTTTTCTAGCACAGTACAAATCGACTTTTTGGGCCAAAAAAACGTGTTTTTGCATTTTTTTTGCCTGAAAATTGAAATTTTTCTAGCACTGTACAAATCGACTTTTTGGGCCAAAAAAACGTGTTTTTGCATTTTTTTTGCCTGAAAATTGAAATTTTTCTAGCACAGTACAAATCGACTTTTGGGGCCAAAAAAACGTGTTTTAGCATTTTTTTTGCCTGAAAATTGAAGTTTTTCTAGCACAGTACAAATCGACTTTTTTGGCCAAAAAAACGTGTTTTAGCATTTTTTTTGCCTGAAAATTGAATTTTTTCTAGCACAGTACAAATCGACTTTTTGGGCCAAAAAAACGTGTTTTAGCATTTTTTTTCCTGAAAATTGAAATTTTTCTAGCACAGTACAAATCGACTTTTTGGGCCAAAAAAACGTGTTTTAGCATTTTTTTTGCCTGAAAATTGAAATTTTTCTAGCACAGTACAAATCGACTTTTTGGGCCAAAAAAACGTGTTTTAGCATTTTTTTTGCATGAAAATATAATTTTTCTAGCACAGTACAAATCGACTTTTTGGGCCAAAAAAACGTGTTTTAGCATTTTTTTGCCTGAAAATTGAAATTTTTCTAGCACAATACAAATCGACTTTTTGGGCCAAAAAAACGTGTTTTAGCATTTTTTTTGCCTGAAAATTGAAATTTTTCTAGCACAGTACAAATCGACTTTTTGGGCCAAAAAAACGTGTTTTAGCATTTTTTTTGCCTGAAAATTGAAATTTTTCTAGCACAGTACAAATCGACTTTTTGGGCCAAAAAAACGTGTTTTAGCATTTTTTTTGCCTGAAAATTGAAATTTTTCTAGCACAGTACAAATCGACTTTTTGGGCCAAAAAAACGTGTTTTAGCATTTTTTTTGCCTGAAAATTGAAATTTTTCTAGCACAGTACAAATCGACTTTTTGGGCCAAAAAAACGTGTTTTAGCATTTTTTTGCCTGAAAATTGAAATTTTTCTAGCACTGTACAAATCGACTTTTTGGGCCAAAAAAACGTGTTTTAGCATTTTTTTTGCCTGAAAATTGATTTTTTTCTAGCACAGTACAAATCGACTTTTTGGGCCAAAAAAACGTGTTTTAGCATTTTTTTTGCCTGAAAATTGAAATTTTTCTAGCACAGTACAAATCGACTTTTTGGGCCAAAAAAACGTGTTTTAGCATTTCTTTTGCCTGAAAATTGAAATTTTTCTAGCACAGTACAAATCGACTTTTTGGGCCAAAAAAACGTGTTTTAGCATTTTTTTTGCCTGAAAATTGAAATTTTTCTAGCACAGTACAAATCGACTTTTTGGGCCAAAAAAACGTGTTTTAGCATTTTTTTTGCCTGAAAATTGAAATTTTTCTAGCACAGTACAAATCGACTTTTTGGGCCAAAAAAACGTGTTTTAGCATTTTTTTTCCTGAAAATTGAAATTTTTCTAGCACAGTACAAATCGACTTTTTGGGCCAAAAAAACGTGTTTTAGCATTTTTTTTGCCTGAAAATTGAAATTTTTCTAGCACAGTACAAATCGACTTTTTGGGCCAAAAAAACGTGTTTTAGCATTTTTTTTGCATGAAAATATAATTTTTCTAGCACAGTACAAATCGACTTTTTGGGCCAAAAAAACGTGTTTTAGCATTTTTTTGCCTGAAAATTGAAATTTTTCTAGCACAATACAAATCGACTTTTTGGGCCAAAAAAACGTGTTTTAGCATTTTTTTTGCCTGAAAATTGAAATTTTTCTAGCACAGTACAAATCGACTTTTTGGGCAAAAAAAACGTGTTTTAGCATTTTTTTTGCCTGAAAATTGAAATTTTTCTAGCACAGTACAAATCGACTTTTTGGGCCAAAAAAACGTGTTTTAGCATTTTTTTTGCCTGAAAATTGAAATTTTTCTAGCACAGTACAAATCGACTTTTTGGGCCAAAAAAACGTGTTTTAGCATTTTTTTTGCCTGAAAATTGAAATTTTTCTAGCACAGTACAAATCGACTTTTTGGGCCAAAAAAACGTGTTTTAGCATTTTTTTGCCTGAAAATTGAAATTTTTCTAGCACTGTACAAATCGACTTTTTGGGCCAAAAAAACGTGTTTTAGCATTTTTTTTGCCTGAAAATTGAAATTTTTCTAGCACAGTACAAATCGACTTTTTGGGCCAAAAAAACGTGTTTTAGCATTTTTTTTGCCTGAAAATTGAAATTTTTCTAGCACAGTACAAATCGACTTTTTGGGCCAACAAAACGTGTTTTAGCATTTTTTTTGCCTGAAAATTGAAATTTTTCTAGCACAGTATAAATCGACTTTTTGGGCCAAAAAAACGTGTTTTAGCATTTTTTTTGCCTGAAAATTGAAATTTTTCTAGCACAGTACAAATCGACTTTTTGGGCCAAAAAAACGTGTTTTAGCATTTCTTTTGCCTGAAAATTGAAATTTTTCTAGCACAGTACAAATCGACTTTTTGGGCCAAAAAAACGTGTTTTAGCATTTTTTTTGCCTGAAAATTGAAATTTTTCTAGCACAGTACAAATCGACTTTTTGGGCCAAAAAAACGTGTTTTAGCATTTTTTTTGCCTGAAAATTGAAATTTTTCTAGCACTGTACAAATCGACTTTTTGGGCCAAAAAAACGTGTTTTTGCATTTTTTTTGCCTGAAAATTGAAATTTTTCTAGCACAGTACAAATCGACTTTTTGGGCCAAAAAAACGTGTTTTAGCATTTTTTTTGCCTGAAAATTGAAATTTTTCTAGCACAGTACAAATCGACTTTTTGGGCCAAAAAAACGTGTTTTAGCATTTTTTTTGCCTGAAAATTGAATTTTTTCTAGCACAGTACAAATCGACTTTTTGGGCCAAAAAAATGTGTTTTAGCATTTTTTTTGCCTGAAAATTGAAATTTTTCTAGCACAGTACAAATCGACTTTTTGGGCCAAAAAAACGTGTTTTAGCATTTTTTTTGCCTGAAAATTGAAATTTTTCTAGCACAGTACAAATCGACTTTTTGGGCCAAAAAAACGTGTTTTAGCATTTTTTTTGCCTGAAAATTGAAATTTTTCTAGCACAGTACAAATCGACTTTTTGGGCCAAAAAAACGTGTTTTAGCATTTTTTTTGCCTGAAAATTGAAATTTTTCTAGCACAGTACAAATCGACTTTTTGGGCCAAAAAAACGTGTTTTAGCATTTTTTTTGCCTGAAAATTGAAATTTTTCTAGCACAGTACAAATCGACTTTTTGGGCCAAAAAAACGTGTTTTAGCATTTTTTTTGCCTGAAAATTGAAATTTTTCTAGCACAGTACAAATCGACTTTTTGGGCCAAAAAAACGTGTTTTAGCATTTTTTTTGCCTGAAAATTGAAATTTTTCTAGCACAGTACAAATCGACTTTTTGGGCCAAAAAAACGTGTTTTAGCATTTTTTTTGCCTGAAAATTGAAATTTTTCTAGCACAGTACAAATCGACTTTTTGGGCCAAAAAAACGTGTTTTAGCATTTTTTTTGCCTGAAAATTGAAATTTTTCTAGCACAGTACAAATCGACTTTTTGGGCCAAAAAAACGTGTTTTAGCATTTTTTTTGCCTGAAAATTGAAATTTTTCTAGCACAGTACAAATCGACTTTTTGGGCCAAAAAAACGTGTTTTAGCATTTTTTTTGCCTGAAAATTGACATTTTTCTAGCACAGTACAAATCGACTTTTTGGGCCAAAAAAACGTGTTTTAGCATTTTTTTTGCCTGAAAATTGAAATTTTTCTAGCACAGTACAAATCGACTTTTTGGGCCAAAAAAACGTGTTTTAGCATTTTTTTTGCCTGAAAATTGAAATTTTTCTAGCACAGTACAAATCGACTTTTTGGGCCAAAAAAACGTGTTTTAGCATTTTTTTTGCCTGAAAATTGAAATTTTTCTAGCACAGTACAAATCGACTTTTTGGGCCAAAAAAACGTGTTTTTGCATTTTTTTTGCCTGAAAATTGAAATTTTTCTAGCACAGTACAAATCGACTTTTTGGGCCAAAAAAACGTGTTTTAGCATTTTTTTTGCCTGAAAATTGAAATTTTTCTAGCACAGTACAAATCGACTTTTTGGGCCAAAAAAACGTGTTTTAGCATTTTTTTTGCCTGAAAATTGAAATTTTTCTAGCACAGTACAAATCGACTTTTTGGGCCAAAAAAACGTGTTTTAGCATTTTTTTTGCCTGAAAATTGAAATTTTTCTAGCACAGTACAAATCGACTTTTTGGGCCAAAAAAACGTGTTTTAGCATTTTTTTTGCCTGAAAATTGAAATTTTTCTAGCACAGTACAAATCGACTTTTTGGGCCAAAAAAACGTGTTTTAGCATTTTTTTTGCCTGAAAATTGAAATTTTTCTAGCACAGTACAAATCGACTTTTTGGGCCAAAAAAACGTGTTTTAGCATTTTTTTTGCCTGAAAATTGAAATTTTTCTAGCACAGTACAAATCGACTTTTTGGGCCAAAAAAACGTGTTTTAGCATTTTTTTTTCCTGAAAATTGAAATTTTTCTAGCACAGTACAAATCGACTTTTTGGGCCAAAAAAACGTGTTTTAGCATTTTTTTTGCCTGAAAATTGAAATTTTTCTAGCACAGTACAAATCGACTTTTTGGGCCAAAAAAACGTGTTTTAGCATTTTTTTTGCATGAAAATATAATTTTTCTAGCACAGTACAAATCGACTTTTTGGGCCAAAAAAACGTGTTTTAGCATTTTTTTGCCTGAAAATTGAAATTTTTCTAGCACAATACAAATCGACTTTTTGGGCCAAAAAAACGTGTTTTAGCATTTTTTTTGCCTGAAAATTGAAATTTTTCTAGCACAGTACAAATCGACTTTTTGGGCCAAAAAAACGTGTTTTAGCATTTTTTTTGCCTGAAAATTGAAATTTTTCTAGCACAGTACAAATCGACTTTTTGGGCCAAAAAAACGTGTTTTAGCATTTTTTTTGCCTGAAAATTGAAATTTTTCTAGCACAGTACAAATCGACTTTTTGGGCCAAAAAAACGTGTTTTAGCATTTTTTTTGCCTGAAAATTGAAATTTTTCTAGCACAGTACAAATCGACTTTTTGGGCCAAAAAAACGTGTTTTAGCATTTTTTTGCCTGAAAATTGAAATTTTTCTAGCACTGTACAAATCGACTTTTTGGGCCAAAAAAACGTGTTTTAGCATTTTTTTTGCCTGAAAATTGATTTTTTTCTAGCACAGTACAAATCGACTTTTTGGGCCAAAAAAACGTGTTTTAGCATTTTTTTTGCCTGAAAATTGAAATTTTTCTAGCACAGTACAAATCGACTTTTTGGGCCAAAAAAACGTGTTTTAGCATTTGTTTTGCCTGAAAATTGAAATTTTTCTAGCACAGTATAAATCGACTTTTTGGGCCAAAAAAACGTGTTTTAGCATTTTTTTTGCCTGAAAATTGAAATTTTTCTAGCACAGTACAAATCGACTTTTTGGGCCAAAAAAACGTGTTTTAGCATTTTTTTTGCCTGAAAATTGAAATTTTTCTAGCACTGTACAAATCGACTTTTTGGGCCAAAAAAACGTGTTTTTGCATTTTTTTTGCCTGAAAATTGAAATTTTTCTAGCACAGTACAAATCGACTTTTTGGGCCAAAAAAACGTGTTTTAGCATTTTTTTTGCCTGAAAATTGAAATTTTTCTAGCACAGTACAAATCGACTTTTTGGGCCAAAAAAACGTGTTTTAGCATTTTTTTTGCCTGAAAATTGATTTTTTTCTAGCACAGTACAAATCGACTTTTTGGGCCAAAAAAACGTGTTTTAGCATTTTTTTTGCCTGAAAATTGAAATTTTTCTAGCACAGTACAAATCGACTTTTTGGGCCAAAAAAACGTGTTTTAGCATTTTTTTTCCTGAAAATTGAAATTTTTCTAGCACAGTACAAATCGACTTTTTGGGCCAAAAAAACGTGTTTTAGCATTTTTTTTGCCTGAAAATTGAAATTTTTCTAGCACAGTACAAATCGACTTTTTGGGCCAAAAAAACGTGTTTTAGCATTTTTTTTGCATGAAAATATAATTTTTCTAGCACAGTACAAATCGACTTTTTGGGCCAAAAAAACGTGTTTTAGCATTTTTTTGCCTGAAAATTGAAATTTTTCTAGCACAATACAAATCGACTTTTTGGGCCAAAAAAACGTGTTTTAGCATTTTTTTTGCCTGAAAATTGAAATTTTTCTAGCACAGTACAAATCGACTTTTTGGGCCAAAAAAACGTGTTTTAGCATTTTTTTTGCCTGAAAATTGAAATTTTTCTAGCACAGTACAAATCGACTTTTTGGGCCAAAAAAACGTGTTTTAGCATTTTTTTTGCCTGAAAATTGAAATTTTTCTAGCACAGTACAAATCGACTTTTTGGGCCAAAAAAACGTGTTTTAGCATTTTTTTTGCCTGAAAATTGAAATTTTTCTAGCACAGTACAAATCGACTTTTTGGGCCAAAAAAACGTGTTTTAGCATTTTTTTGCCTGAAAATTGAAATTTTTCTAGCACTGTACAAATCGACTTTTTGGGCCAAAAAAACGTGTTTTAGCATTTTTTTTGCCTGAAAATTGATTTTTTTCTAGCACAGTACAAATCGACTTTTTGGGCCAAAAAAACGTGTTTTAGCATTTTTTTTGCCTGAAAATTGAAATTTTTCTAGCACAGTACAAATCGACTTTTTGGGCCAAAAAAACGTGTTTTAGCATTTTTTTTGCCTGAAAATTGAAATTTTTCTAGCACAGTAGAAATCGACTTTTTGGGCCAAAAAAACGTGTTTTAGCATTTTTTTTGCCTGAAAATTGAAATTTTTCTAGCACAGTACAAATCGACTTTTTGGGCCAAAAAAACGTGTTTTAGCATTTTTTTTGCCTGAAAATTGAAATTTTTCTAGCACTGTACAAATCGACTTTTTGGGCCAAAAAAACGTGTTTTTGCATTTTTTTTGCCTGAAAATTGAAATTTTTCTAGCACAGTACAAATCGACTTTTTGGGCCAAAAAAACGTGTTTTAGCATTTTTTTTGCCTGAAAATTGAAATTTTTCTAGCACAGTACAAATCGACTTTTTGGGCCAAAAAAACGTGTTTTAGCATTTTTTTTGCCTGAAAATTGATTTTTTTCTAGCACAGTACAAATCGACTTTTTGGGCCAAAAAAATGTGTTTTAGCATTTTTTTTGCCTGAAAATTGACATTTTTCTAGCACAGTACAAATCGACTTTTTGGGCCAAAAAAACGTGTTTTAGCATTTTTTTTGCCTGAAAATTGATTTTTTTCTAGCACAGTACAAATCGACTTTTTGGGCCAAAAAAACGTGTTTTAGCATTTTTTTTGCCTGAAAATTGAATTTTTTTTAGCACAGTACAAATCGACTTTTTGGGCCAAAAAAACGTGTTTTTGCATTTTTTTTGCCTGAAAATTGAAATTTTTCTAGCACAGTACAAATCGACTTTTTGGGCCAAAAAAACGTGTTTTAGCATTTTTTTGCCTGAAAATTGAAATTTTTCTAGCACAGTACAAATCGACTTTTTGGGCCAAAAAAACGTGTTTTAGCATTTTTTTGCCTGAAAATTGAAATTTTTCTAGCACTGTACAAATCGACTTTTTGGGCCAAAAAAACGTGTTTTAGCATTTTTTTTGCCTGAAAATTGATTTTTTTCTAGCACAGTACAAATCGACTTTTTGGGCCAAAAAAACGTGTTTTAGCATTTTTTTTGCCTGAAAATTGACATTTTTCTAGCACAGTACAAATCGACTTTTTGGGCCAAAAAAACGTGTTTTAGCATTTTTTTTGCCTGAAAATTGAAATTTTTCTAGCACAGTAGAAATCGACTTTTTGGGCCAAAAAAACGTGTTTTAGCATTTTTTTTGCCTGAAAATTGAAACCTAACATAACAGAACCGGGACAGACTACCGGGACCTAACCGGGGCAGACTACCGGGACCTAACCTAACATAACACAACCGGGACAGACTACCGGGACCTAACCGGGGCAGACTACCGGGACCTAACCTAACATAACAGAACCGGGACAGACTACCGGGACCTAACCGGGGCAGACTACCGGGACCTAACCTAACATAACAGAACCGGGGCATACTACCGGGACCTAACCGGGGCAGACTACCGGGACCTAACCTAACATAGCCTAACCGGGGCATACTACCGGAACCTAACCTAACCTAACCTAACCTAACCTAACCTAACCTAACCTAACCTAACCTAACCTACCGAGACCTAACCAGGGCAGACTACCGGGACCTAACCTAACATAACAGAACCGGGACAGACTACCGGGACCTAACCGGGGCAGACTACCGGACCTAACCTAACATAACAGAACCGGGACAGACTACCGGGACCTAACCGGGCAGACTACCGGGACCTAACCTAACATAGCCTAACCGTGGTATACTACCGGGACCTAACCTAACCTAACCTAACCTAACCTAACCCTTAACCTAACCTAACCTAACCCAACCTAACCTAACCTAACCTAACCTAACCCAACCTAACCTAACCTAACCTAACCTAACCTAACCTAACCCAACCTAACCTAACCTAACCTAACCTAACCTAACCCAACCTAACCTAACCTAACCTAACCCTTAACCTAACCTAACCCAACCCAACCCAACCTAACCTAACCTAACCTAACCTAACCTAACATAACCTAACCCAACCTAACCTAA
>JAWZYT010003956.1:80000-103449 GCA_034508575.1 Petrolisthes manimaculis | reverse complement strand
CACATGTAAACAAAGACACAGAATAACACAGAATAACACAAAAGCTTAAACACTGACACTCATAAATACATACAGACATAAACCCATATACTGCATTCACGACCACACATTATACACGGGTACAAATACACATACAAACATGAATACACACACAGAACCTTGCACATAATTTGCACACAATCCTAAATCACTGGTGCACACATACTGTCTACCAACCCATGGACTAGTATTCAAACAAACACACATACAAAACATGAATGCACACAGACCCAAACTCAAACACTCAGAGAAATGTAACAGACAGACACACACACACACACACACACACACACACACACACACACACACACACACTAACACACACACACACACACACACACACACACACACACACACACACACACACACACACACACACACCGAGACGCAGACACAAACACGCCACACGCCGGGAACTTCCATTTTTCCAGGAGAGCCAAAGAAATACGGGCCGAGTCCAGTGGCTGCCTGGAAATGGAGGCCACTTGCTCCTTCTCTCCCTCTCTTCCTCTAAATTTTCCTCCTCAGTCATTCATTTTCTCCTCCATTCTTCCATCTTCTTTTTTTCTTCTTCTTCCTCTTCTTCTTCTCCATCTCTTCTTTTCCCCTTCTCCTTTTCTTCTTCCTCTTCTTTTTCCTCTTCTTCTCCATCTTCTTCTTCCCCTTCTCCTTTTTATCTGTTTCTCTACATGCTCCCTCGAAATACTGCTTCCCAATTACCATTTCCTACTTTATTTCGTTTTCCTTCCAGTGCTAAAACTTACTGTAAGCTATTTCTTCCATTTCTCATATATATACCCCCTTCCTTCATTCTCTTCTCTTCCCTTATTCATCCTATACTAAAATAAAACTTTTATTATATTTATTTTTCTCACATCACTAAACTCCCCTTAATTAATCAGCTTTTTCTCACAACACTTAATCAGCCCTTTAGTGCAAAACAATTTCCGTGGAATAGTTACCGAGCCATAAAAAAATTTATTTGGGCACCTATAGACGAAGTTGACGACCCTTTGAAAATTAACCCCAACTAGTTCTGTTTTTTTTATTTTCTTCGTACACAAAAGAATTGAAGGTTTTGGGTACATACAGCCACAATCAAATATCCACCGACACTTTCCTTCCATCGTGCAAATTAATCAGTATCATATCAAATTATAATCATACAACACCTTATGTTAACTCAACCAACTCATATATTATTATGAGGTGCTGCAAAATCATACATGTGTTGTTCTTTACTACCAAGATATTTACTACAATGGAAGGAAAGTGTGGGTGGATATTTGATTGTGTCTGTACATACCTCTGAGCGGCGAGGACTATTCCCCATAATGGTTAGTTTTCGAAGTAATAATCAAACTGACGCAATGCGGTAATTCACGATGACGAACGAACGAACATCACAGTTTCAATCCAGTTAAGGTCCAAGTTAGCTCAAGTTTTGGTGGAGATGAGGTTAGGCGAGGTCCGGGAAGTGAGAAGTGATGCCAAATTAGCGTATATACTGTACAGCCTCCAGGGTAATACATTAGGACTTTAGGAGTTAGGCTGACTGCATTCCCTCGTGGATCGGAACCAAGGCGTAGTTTACTTGTACCGTAACATGTTTGGTCTGCAGGATGTACAGTCGGAGGCTAAAAGGTCGCGTAAGCCACCTCAGCGCTTATGAAGGATAATAATTAGGGTTATTAATTCAACAAATACATTCAACCACACAGAATTACAATATCCAGGGGGCAAATTGATAAACTTTTATGATTTTTCAGTTTTAGAACCTGTGAAGTTTATAATTATTTCCATACTGTAATTCATGACTTTGCAGATGTGACATCAGGACTTTTGCCGCCGGCTGTACAGCTACGGACATGTATAACAGACACACCTGCAACGGGGGGAGCTAGGGGCCCATCCATTGAGCATATAGGGTATTGGATGAGACGTTGTGTGTACATAAGAAGTGACAAGTCCTACTTCATTTTATGCTTGATAGGAGGCCCGTTTCATGTGTGTCTGCTTTATGTGTTCGCAACTGTACATGAAAAAGACCATTACTGAGCAAAAACCTCTATTGACTTTCACGGGCTTTGAGTTGAAGAAATAGCAAAAGAGTCGTCAAGAAAAAAAAATATATATATAAATAAAAAAAGATTCGGCTTCATGGATCAAATAGAAATTCCTGTATACGTCCTTCCTTCTTCCAACACAATATTTTTTTCTTGATTGGAAGACACACCCCGCGAGTCTGTTTGTACAAGGTTCGACACGAAAACATAAATTGAAGGTTAAAATAAGGAGTGGGAAAGGCGATACAGTTGTTGGTAGTCCCCTTGGCATCACCTCACACGGAAAAAACAAAAAATAAATGAAACTTAAAAAACACTTAAAGGAATGGTACAGTGTTGGTATGTAAGGAGCAACTGGTTCCTCCAAACTATTTCAAGCAAACGAACACCAATAATTGTTTTTTTCATCTGTTCCTGTTTCTTGGCATATTTTGGAGTAAGTAATCAGGGCTTTCTAATGTAACAAATGTAAATAATTATCCCTCATAGGTTTCTGACTCATAGTATTAGCCGAAGAGACTAACATAAGAGAATACCGGTGGTCTGTCTGTTTATCTGTCTGTCTGTCTCTCTCTCTCTCACACACACACACACACACACAGTAAACAAAAACAACACGGAGTACCCAAATAGTGCAGTACGGTACGTAATGAATAAGAGAGCAACACTGCAATCATCAATTTTGCAAGCCGGCTTAGTTGGCCTTGCAAGTTTCAACCCCAGCCCACCCCAGGCAACAGTACGGTACTGTCCCTCTCCCCTCCCAGCAGTACTATCCCTCTCCCCTCCCAGCAGTACTGTCCCCTCTCCCCTCCCAGCAGTACTGTCCCTCTCCCCTCCCAGCAGTACTATCCCTCTCCCCTCCCAGCAGTACTCTCCCTACTTTTTTCTACTTTTCCCTCACCATTTTTGTACCCCCTTTCTCTCCCCTCTCCATCCTACCTACCCCATTAGTTCAAACCTCTCTCCTACTCTACTCTCCCTTCCCCGCCTCCCCTCCTCAGCACACCTCAGTCTTCTGTTGTGGGAAGCAATTTGGTGCCTCGCTTATAACTCCAAAATAGGCTTATATTCATTTATATCATATTTACTTAATATTTTTTATTGGGAGGGAGGGGGGTAACTTGGAGTAGAAGTGGTTGGGGATATAAGTGCCTATGGGAAGCGGGACTTTTCACCTCCAAATTTTCCAAATTTTCTTATAAAGGTATTAATTTAACTCAGTTGATTTTTGTTCCTTATAATTTGATCATTTTGTCTTGCTTATGATGTAGAGGGAATCAAGAGTTTTGTTCCTCCATCAACACAATTTTGCAGTTCGATTACCATACATAGAGATAGCCTAACCCTAAAGCTCTAAAAATCATTAGGCACGTAAGATGTCGTCAAAAACACGACACAAAAAAGGTTGGCGACCATCTAGGTAATATTAGAATCAAGTCGTACATTTTATGGCAAGGTGTGGAAATCAGAACCTCCAATTTGGTCCCACAACATGCCCCCCCCCCCCATTCATTTCCCACAACATACCGCCCCCCATTCATTTCCCACAACATACCGCCCCCCATTCATTTCCCACAACATCCTCCCATTCATTTCCCACAACATTCACGAGTATAACTAACTAACTCATCTGTACCGGAAGCCTCTATTCAAGGCTCGGTATTATGAAAGAGTAAATAGTGTAAAACCAGTTGTCTATACCGGATGATTAACGAGTTGATGATCATGAATACAAGCGAGTATTAAATTTCGCTCATTAATTAAGTAACACGTGGAAGTAATCGTGTATTGTAATTATTTGGTTCTTCATATATCAATAAACGGTAATATTGTGTTTGGTTCTTTATCTTTCCCATCAAAATATATGAACGGTACAGTGTATATAAATTAAAAGAAGGAGTAAGAACACAACATTCAGGAGGAGGAGCTGTAATTGACGTATCGCCGCTATTTCTTTCACGTCAGAGAGTCCTTTGATGTAAAGATGCAGGAATAACAACAACACTATGTACCTCGTCAATAAAGGTTCCTCCTCGTCGTTTTTTTTTTTCTTATATTCCAATCTATATAGTGTTTGATGTTTGGGAACTGTTCGTATGTTTCAATCATAAGTGACGGGCCTGAGAGGGTAATACTAGAACATAATATTTAAGGTAAAATACTGCATAGCAATACAAACCATGAACACATAACTCTCTTCCTTAAAATCTCTCTCCCACCTCCTGTACTTAAATAGTATTAACGTTTGAAACAGATCGTACAAAGTGAACAGAACTTAGTATTTGTATTTTCATCTAGATGGATAAACAATTAAATGCAAATGTACACACCGACATAATTTCAACACTTTTCATTTTCAGTCTTGGGGTGGAGCTGATCAGAGAACATAAGCTGTTAATTGTACAATCGACGGCAAAAGTAGTATCTTCACATCTGCCAAGTCATGAAATACAGTATGAAGTGCGGTATAAGTTTCACAGACTCGTAAAATGAAAAATCAGAGCATTTTATTACTTTGCCCCTGGATAATATAACTCTGTGTTGGTTCAATTATTATATCCTTTATGTTATCCTTCAAGAAGCACTGAGTGAGCGGACACGACTTTTGCCGCCAACTGTACATGCAACATAAGAAAAAACTAATAATATTTTATGACGAGAAAATGATACCCTACAATATTAAATTTCCAATAACTCTAACTAACTATGCTCGAAATATATCAATAATAAATAATATTGTAAAGTGTCACGATAAATATCAAAATTATACTGAGTATCATACATGTACAAACAATTTCACAATTCTAATGTTTAAGCGTGTATATCAGAGAGAGAGAGAGAGAGAGAGAGAGAGAGAAGAGAGAGAGAGAGAGAGAGGAGAGAGAGAGAGAGAGAGAGAGAGAGAGAGAGAGTGTGTGTGTGTGTGTGTGTGTAGAGTAGAGGAGAGAGAAAGAGTAGAGAGATAGAACAACACCTGTCAATAGTGATATACAATATTGCAGCTTCCATTTGTGGCAAGAATCGTCTCCAAACTTGCCGGGATAAACAGGTATGATATAACAGACAGCCAGAGTAACCCCCCCCCCCCCCCATCCATCCCCCAACAGAGTAAGTACATTAACATAAGGTCCAGCTAAGAGACTCCGGCAAGTCATACCGTCTCGCCTCACACGCCTCAAAACAAAATATACACACACACACACACACACACACTCACACACTCACCCACTCACTCACCCATGCACCAACCACCATCACCCACATTCATTCCCTCCAAAGTCGCCAAATTGGAGAGTGGGGTGGTTAATTATTCTTCTCAAACATGAATTACGTCCGTCATTCCTCACGCGTCACCACCAATTCGGATTAGTAACGAGAATTGGGGGAGAGAGAGAGAAAAAATATATATATAAATGTCCGAAATTGCGCTGCGCCGAAACGTACAAAAATACGGATGCGACATAGGTACATACATACATGCCACGCCCCTGGATTGCCACGTCGCCCCCCCCCACCCCCCACCCCCCTCCCTTGCCTTCCCCTTGCCCGCCAGTCCCCTCGTCCGTTTTACCCTCTTTGGACAGTCACCCTAACGGCCTACATGCATTGGGACATTAAAAATTAAGAGTCATTGAGGTGTAATGTCCTGCCCAAAACTCGACATCGTTACGGAAAGGGCGCAAAAATGAAAGGTGGAAATCATTTTGTTATTCCCTCGCCGGCAACGCGACTCCTTGTGTATTGATCTGTAGGGTTGCCAGGCGTCGCTAGGGACTGAGGGTATAGGGGGAGGCAATGCTTTTATCTATCCCGGCTAGCCCAATAAACACGATAGACAGGCACGCTGCTTAGTCTATCATGCGTGCAATAACTTAGCAACACGTGAAATTGAACAGCTACACAAAACTATACGCTGGACTATGTCGGGACAGTTGGGGAGGGTTTTTATACATGATGTCGGATGGGGATTTTTAAAGTGACTGTTAATTTTTTCATACACCAACGAGGCTAAAAAAATGGAAGGAAAAAAAAGAAAGATAAAAGCAGTAGAATTCACTCAGGGTCACTCCAGCAGGGTATGTACACAGACAGACAGGCACACAGGCAGGCACACAGGCAGGCAGGGAGGACCACAGGACTAGCAGGCACGCAAGCAGAAAAGCATTACACCCCTCCTACACTTCACTCCCCTTTCCCTTCCCTTCCACTCCCCTTCCTTCCTTCCTTCCTTCCTTCTCACACCATATAAGCCACACCATTGACCATTTCCCATCCCTCCCTCCCCCCCCCGCCTCATTCCCTCACTGCAACGAGTCCCCTCTCTTCCAATCCCTCTATCCCCTCTCTATCCCTCCCTCTTGAAGGCCCCCCCTACCTTCTCACTCTCCCTCCCTTCCTCTCTCCATCTCTTTCCCTCATCCATCTGCTTCCCTCGTGGCTTCCTCCCATCTCTTCATTCCTTCCGCAGCCTATATACTTGTCCCCACCTCTCCCCTCCCAACTTCCATCCCCACCCCCCTTCTTTCCCTCCCCATCCCCAACTTCCATTTCACCTCTTACTCCTCATTTCATCTCCTTCCCTCGTATATCTAGCTTCCTTCCTGCTTCCTTCTTCCTCTCCTTCCATTTATATAGTTGTCTCCTCCGTCCCTTCCCCTCCCATTCTTTCCCTCAATCCCCTCTTATTCCCTCTCTCCTCTCTCCTAGGCTTACCACTTTTGTCCATTCCCCTTCTGTACTCTCCTCCATATTCTTCCTTCTTATCCCCTCTTCATCAACACCTCCCCCCATTTCTCCCTCCCTTTAACTCATGTTTCTTTATTTTAGCTATTCCCCTCTCTCTCTCTCTCTCTCTCTCTCTCTCTCTCTCTCTCTCTCTCTCTCTCTCTCTCTCTCTCTCTCTCTCTCTCTCTCTCCTCCATATTCTGTTCATTCTTCCCTTCCCCTCTACTTTACAAATTCCATTTTCATCAGCTCTCCTCTTTTATTTACATTCCTCTTTTCCACCTTCCTCTCCCCAATACCATCTCCCAAACTTCATTCTCTCCCTTTTCCCTTTCCTCTCCCTTCCTCCGACTCTACTACCCTCCCTCTTAACACCCCCCCCCCAACTCTTCTCTCCTTCCCATCCTCATTTTCCCTTCTCTCTCCCTCTACCACCCCATACCTCTCTCTTTCTCTCTCTCTCTCTCTCTCTCAGTCCAATATCCTACCCTAGCTCTCCCTCCCCTCTCCCAACAGTGGCATCCCTCTCATCCTATGTTTCCCAGTCCCACTCCCTCTCTCCCTCCCTCCCTAACTCTCACTGTTCTCTCCCGTCTTTCTTTACTTTCCAAGTCAATAGGCCTATACAATTTCCCTCTTTTTTCCACTCTCCTCCTCACTGTATCTTTCCAAACCAACCTGTCCCTCTCCTTCACTCCTCATACCTTCTCTCTCTCTCTCTCTCTCTCTCTCTCTCTCTCTCTCTCTCTCTCTCTCTCTCTCTCTCTCTGTCTTGAAAGCATTATATTCCCCATCAAAACTCTTATTTTCTTTTTCTTTCTCTTTCTCTCTCCAAGTTAGTCAGTATATCACTTTCCATTCATTTCCCCCCTCCCTCCTTTCCTTTTCTTCTTTCTCTCTCTCTACCATTTTCCCTATCTTCCTCTTCGTGTTCATTCCCTCTCACCCTTTCTCCCTTCATTCCTTCCTTTCCCTCTCTCCCCCTCTCAATCCACTCCCCCACTCAATCCACTCCCCCACTCAATCCACTCCCCCACTCACCAAACTCCCTCATTGCTTATCCTTCTCTCTCCTTCCATCGCTCAGACTGTCTCATCCATCCCCTCACTACAAACTTCCCTCCCTCGTAACTTTTCCCTCCCAATCTCCCTCCCTCCCTACCTTACATCCCCCTACCTCCCTCTCCCTCATAACTAACTCTCACATCACCCCTCCCTCACAATTCTCACATAGCCCCTCACTCCCTCACAATTCCCACATACTTCCGACTTACCCCTCTCACAACACCCTCTCCCTCTCTCACAACAACCCTCCCCCTCTCTCACAACACCCTCTCCCTCTCTCACACTCACTCACTCACTCAGTCACTCACTCTCTTTCATGTCTCATTCCTCCATCGACACTTTCCCTCCTTCGCATTTCCCTCTCAATTTACTCACCATCTCTCTCACTCTCTCTCTCACACACACACACACACACACACACGCGCGCACACAATCTATATCCCCTTTCCTAAAATACACACACACACACACACTTATCCCCTCTCCTAAAATACACACACACACAAACACCAATTTATATCCCCTTTCCTAAAACACACACACAAACTTATCCCCTCTCCTAAAATACACACACACACACACACACACACACACTATTTCCCCACTCCTAAACACACACAAACTCTCCTCTCCCAAAGTCTACACCTCTCTACTTCCCTTTCTCCCCATTTCTCTTCCTCACTCCCTTTTTATTTCCACCAGCTCTCCCATTTTCAAACCTTCCTCCAAACCCCCTCATCCTGCATCCTCCCTAAACTTTCTCTCCCGTCCCTCAGTCTCTCCCGTCCCTCAGTCCCTCCCCTCCTCCACTTTTCTCTCCCTATTTTTCTCTCTCCTTTTCTTTATCTCCCTCTTTTTCTATCCCACTTTTCTCTCCCTTCTTCTTCCTTCTCTATATTATTTCTACTCGCTACCCCAAGTGATACCTCTCTCTCTCCCTCCAACCCTGTTTGTTTATTCTGTTTTCTCCCTACCATTTCCCTCCCTCTATCCATCCTTCAAGTTCTTCCTTCCTTCCCTTCCTTCCTTTGGCATCTTTTCTCTCCCTCTCTCCAACCTTTTCTCCCTACCATTTCCCTCCCTCTATCCATCCTTCAAGTTCTTCCTTCCTTCCTTCCTTCCTTTGGCATCTTTTCTCTCCCTCTCTCCAACCTTTTCTCCCTACCATTTCCCTCCCTCTATCCATCCTTCAAGTTCTTCCTTCCTTCCTTCCTTTGGCCTCTTCTCTCTCCATCTCTCCAACCTTCTCTCCCTTCGCTCGCTACTACACAACCCGTACCGGCCCCGTCCCCCTCCACTTAGACCAGGGTTGTAAACAGAACTTGGCAACAATGGTAAACAATAAGGCAAAAGTGAGTTTGTGGGTTATGATGAGTGAGTGGACGAGGGGAATGGGGTGGAAACTGTGTGTGGGTGTGTGTTTGTGCTTGTGGTTGTGTATGTGTACGTGTTGTGTGTGTGCCTGTGTGTGTGTGTGTGTATGTGAGCTTGTGTGTGTATGTGTGTGTATGTGTACAAGGTAGAAATAGAGGAAAATAGAGGGACATATGAAACTTAAAGGGAAGGGAGGGAGAGAGTCAGGAAAAGGGGAACTGAAAGGAAGAGAGCGTATGAACAGATGGGTGAGGGAGGAAGAGGGGGGAAAAATAGTGGAAAGGGGAGAGGCAGTAGACGCCAGAATAAACAACAGTAAACAATGAGGGGAAAACGAGTTGTGTTGGCTAGCTATCATGAGAGGAAAGAGGAGAGGGGGAGAGAGAAAGGTAGAAATGAGAGAAGGTAATGGCAGAGTGAGAAAGGCAAAGAAATGAGTGGAGAGGAAGAAAGAAGGGGAGAAGGGGGCCAAGTGGAGTGAAGGGGAGAGACAAAAGAATGACATAAGGAGGAGAAGAAGAAAAGGGGGGATGAATGAGATACAGGGAAGAAGGAGAGATATAGAGGGGGGATAGAAGAGGGAAAAATTGGGGATAAAGGAAAGGGGGAAAAAGGGAATAGGGAACGGCTATGAAACATATGTGAAGATGTGAGTGTAGAGAAAAGGGACAGAAAGGAAATACAAGATAAGAGGAGACAGAGGGAGATGAAAGGAATGAAGGGAAGGTATGTGGAAGCCTGACAATTGTGTGTGTGTGTGTGTGTGTGTGTGTGTGTGTGTGTGTGTGTGAGAGAGAGAGAGAGAGAGAGAGAGAGAGAGAGAGAGAGAGAGAGGGGTAGAGAGAGAGAGAGAAGTATATAAGGGAAGGGTAGGAAACTGGGAAGAAAAGGTAAGGGAAAGGGAGAGAGAGGCAAAAAGGACTTGGAAGAGAGGGGAGAGAGTAAGGAAGGCCAAAAGGAGAACAAATAAGAAAGGGAAGAGAGGGTAAAATGAGAGTAAAAAGAAGTGTAGTAGAGGGATAAGAAAGAAAGAGGGAAAAGAGCAACATTATGAAAGGGAAGAGGGAGAGGAGGGAGAGAGAAAGTAAGAAAGGAGAAGCCCCGAGTAATGATAAAGAATGAATGAGTAAATGAGAAAGGAAGAAAAATGTGGAGGGAAAGGTTAATGAAGAAACCAGCTAGCTATAGGAGTAAGGGGGGGGGGGGTATGAAGGGAAGGGGAGGGGAGGGGGTGGGGAGGGGAGGGAGGTATGAAGGGGAGGGGAGGGGGAGGGGATAGTACTAGGGGTATAGGGTATCGAGCTGGGGAAACCTATAGGCAAGGGAGGGGTTAGGTTAAAGGGAAGAGAGAGAGAGAGAGAGAGAGAGAGAGAGAGAGAGAGAGAGAGAGAGAGAGAGAGAGAGAGAGAAGCCTGAACGTGTAGTAAGGATTTATTAGATGGAACAGGAGAAGAAAGATGAAGAGAGAGAATTATTATGGAAGGGGAAGAAGAATGGGCTAGATGGTGGTGGAGTAAGGAAAAGGGTAGTAGGTATAAAAATGAAAAGGGATATGTGGTTAGGGAGGGTGGTAGTAGTAGTGGTAGAATAGGGAGGGTGAGGTTAGGTTAAAGGGAGAGAGGCAATAGTAGCTGATGAGTAAAGAGAGAGAGAGAGAGGAGAGAGAGAGAGAGAGAGAGAGAGAGAGAGAGGAGAGAGAGAGAGAGGAGAGAGAGAGAGGAGAGAGAGAGAGAGAGAGAGAGAAAGAGAGAGAAAGAGAGAGAGAGAGAGAGAGAGAGAGAGAGAGAGAGAGAGAGAGAGAGAGAGAGAGAGAAACTATCAAAACACACTAATTGGACTATGAATATGAAAGATGGGAGCAAGGACACGGAAAGCTAATATAGTGAGAAGCATGGCAGTGAGAGGCATGGTAGTGAAAGCTAATATAGTGAGAGACATGGTAGTGAGTGTTAAGACAGTGAGAACCAAGTTACAGAATTATTGAGTAAAGACAGAGAAAAAGTTAAGATACAATAGTTAAGAACAACTTTTATCCGGGAAGGTAAGACGGTGACGAGTTAAGGAGATATATCATTCTTTTTTTGGGTACATTGGAGTTCCCTCATTCCTCCAAAGTGTGCTAGGAAACAGGACCAGAAGAGCAATAATAATGGTGTAGTTTTGTTGCTTGTAATAGTTTGGAGGATTCATTTGCTCCAGATTTACCAACATAGAACGTCTCCCTTAATTAAGATATTCAAAGGTACAGTTGCCTCCAAAAATGTCGAGACACTACGGTACCTGTTAAGAGTCTAGCAGGTAGTGTCTCGACATTCTTGGAGGCAACTGTACCATAATAAGAGTCAATAAAGCTAAGATAATAATTATGTACGCCGTGGTGCCAAGGTCATGGAAGCTGAGACAGACAGACAGACAGGAAGAGCTAATTAGGTGGTGAAAGCTAAGACATGCAGTGACAGCTGGGGGATGGTGATCAAATTTATTACTGTTGTTGTTGTTGTTGTTGTTGTTGTTGTTACCATGCAAGATTTTTTTTTTAGTGGCCTGCGATGCTGTCAGTGAATTGAAGGGTACAGATTCCTCCAAACTGCACCAAAGTTAAAGGGGAAAGTTTTGTTTGGGTAGTTTTGGAGCAACTGAATCCTCCAAACTATTCCAAGCAACAGAACACCATTATTATTTGCTCTTCTGGTCCTGTTTCCTAGCATACTTTGGAGGAATCAAGGCACTGCAATGTACCAAAAAAGAATTACCACCTTAACACCTAAACTGGAGGGAGGGGGAGGGAGGGGAGAGGAGGGGGAGGGAGGGGAGAGGGGGGGGAGGGGGGGTTCATGTTGCGTGGCCTATAGCCTATATAGTATGGAGGAATCACCAGTCTCCAAAAAACGCCGACAAAATCACAGGTTAAAAATGAAAGAGTTGAGAGTGGAGAGAACACCTGCCACATGGTCATTATCACAGGTGGATATATTATGGGGCGCAGAGAGGCTATAATCAAGATGCAGAGAGAGAGAGAGAGAGAGAGAGAGAGAGAGAGAGAGCGACGCACACACACACACACACAGCGAAACAAGGCAAGCGTGGCAGCCGAAAAAACTTATTATAAAGTCTGGTACACACAACAGTGAATACCATCAAATACGTATTAATAACCTAAAAATATCATTAATGACAATAATGACAGGATAAATGAGAATATACAATGAAAAGGTGATAAACAAATATGAAAAAAAAATACTGTAAATTACTTTTTGAAACACTCTTGCCAATTAGGCTTATAATTAAAGCATCATATAACACTTCCTACCACGGTGTTCTGGAGGCTACGTGAGCACATAAATAACATATTAAATATCATGTGTATTCCTCTAAAGTCCAAGACGGTGCAACAAAACAGATATTGTCTTATGAAGTAGCCTAATGTTGATTTGTCTGATACAGTTTGGAGGAATCTGTACTAGGCTATTATAAACACGTTATGCTTCCTTACATTAATTATTACTAAAGTCTGTCAATCACCCACCTGTCACCACCACCGCCGCCACCACCATCACCACCAGTAGCAGTGAGGGCCTCTTGCCAGCCTCCATCACCATCCTCCTCCTCCTACTACTACTACTGCTGCTGCCGTGAGGACTACTACCCATCGTTCCTGTAGCCTGCTGGGGGTCTCTTCCTTCCTTTACTCTTCTTGCCTCACGTCCATCCTCACCCTCACACACACATACATTGACGAGAGCAACACGTAACGAGCGATTGTCACTCCTTCAGAACGCTATATATATATATTATTATTTCTTCTCACTGTCAAATTTGGTGTTTTCTGGTATTTTTTTTTTCCCACGCCTTTGATGTCACGGTTGATTTATTTTTCAACTCGCCGTCAAAGTCAGAGATTCCACTATTATGATTATTATTAATATGATCAAAGGTGAAGATTTTACGATATCACTGTTTCTGCAATTTAGTTTTTCACTGCCTGCCAATGCTCCCTGAACTTCACTGTCATACGTTTGGCATATAGATACTTTTCACTTGTTTGGTTGGTCACTGCTCCTTGAAACTGTCAGCACGGAGGGTCAAATTTGTCACATAGTGTAAATAATTGAACGCAACATGTAAACACGCCGACTTTTCACACCACCACCACCACCACTAAACCCCACGTCCAGTCCGTCTCTCCTCCTCCTCCTGCCTCTTTAATTCCTTCCTTCAACAAGAGTACTACCACCGCTTCTTCCTCTTGGCAGTCAAAACACCAACACCATCAATAGGAGTACTTACTACACGCACACATCACGCACACACACACACCCTGGACAACCCTCAAAACACTCGTGGTGGTGTAGTGGTAGATGAAGACACCTTACCACCACATTTAAACCACACTCCTACAGCCACCTCACTCACTCACTCACTCTCCCTCGGTGGGTTGGCGTGCGGGAGGGGCAGACTGCGTGCGTGAGGGGGTCACAAATGCGTGTGTTTTAGCGTGCGGAGGAAGAGAGTGCGTGTGTTGCGTCTGGAACTGGACGATACTGTGGTGGCAAGATTCCCTCCCTATACCTCCCTCCCTCACTCCCTCCCCACGCCTCTCCCTCACGCGCGTGCGCTACTCTCCCACCCTCCCCTCCCCTCCCCTTCATACCTCTCAACTCGCCGGACTGATCCCCGCACTCCCTGCCTCTCTCCCCTCCCGGCAGCCAGTTCCCTTCTCTCTCTCTCTCTCTCTCTCTCTTCCCAAAACTATTCCTTTCGTCCTTCTCTCCCACATAACAAATAATTTCTTTCAATTCCTCTTTTCCTTTCCTTATAATTGGACCTTACCTACCTCTCCCTCTGTATTCAGCAGTTTATTCCCCTCCCTTTCTGATCTCTCCTTACTTTCCCTCCATCACCTCCCTCCCTCTCTCTCTCCCCCCCCCCCGCCTTGGTCAGCTGTTCTCTCCCTATCCACTCCCTCCCCAACCTTCAACCCTCCTTACCACCCGTTTTCTTTCCCATCCTTCCTCTTTTCCTCTTTTCCTCCCCATCCTGTCATCTCCCCGTCATATTCTCTCCTCACTCCTCTGTTCCTTCCCTTTCTTATTTCATCCTTTTCCATTTTCCTACTTACTTCTTTCCTTAAATACGTTCCCCATTCCTCAGTTTATCCCTTTCTCTTCTAGTTCTATAATTTTCCTCCTCATTCCTTTCCTCTTCTCCCTTTTTACACTTCCTTCCCCATTTTTTTCCCTTCCACCATCTACTTCTCTCTCTTTTCCTGTTCCTCAGCACTCCACTACTCCACACATCAATTCCTTCACTGTATCCAACTTCCCTTCCCTTCCCAACAATCCTCTCGACCACTACCTGCCTCTCCACCTCTCTCTCTCTCTCTCTCTCTCTCTAATCCACCACCCTGACCCCCTTCATCCCTCCTACCCACATACCCCCCCCTTCTCTCTCTCTCTCTCTCTCTCTCTCTCTCTCTCTCTCTCTCTCTCTCTCTCTCTCTCTCTCACACTCACACACACACACACACACACACACACACACACAAACAGACTCGTACCCCATAAAGTAAGGAGTATACACACATCAAAACTCTTCAGTTCACTTCATCTTTACATTTTTGGAAGCTAAGGTTTGCCAGGGTAAGAGTGAAATGCACAAGCCATACATTCCGTTTAACATACTAAAAAACGAAAGCTCTCTACGAAATATAATTATATTTTTTTCTTATTACTAGTATTAATCAAAGAACATCCATAAATACTTGTATTGGCTAATGTACATACATATGGGTATTATATCAATCTATTTACATTACCTTGTATGCTTACACACCTTATATACTGGTCGTGAATTTATCTACACTCTCTCTCTCTCTCTCTCTCTCTCTCTCTCTCTCTCCAAGTGAGGACAGTACTACTACATTATGCGTCATAACTTCCAATAAGACATGCTATGACCGGGGGGACACACACTGGGTTATTAGAGGTTACTGGCAGTCTGGTTATTTGTGTTGTTAGTTTACTTACTACATGTATACTCACTGTCAGAAATTGTGTCCTGATCTCTTGGCAAAATGAATCGCAACTAGACGAGCTTTGATTATTCGAACTACTGTGTGTTGTAGGGAGACGCACAGTTGTTCGAACCTTCAAAACTAGGATGTTTGCGATTCATTTTGCCAGAGGATTGGGACAATATCTCACCGCGAGTGTACAGCCATGGCTGAAAGTGCATGACCATGCAGGGTCCAAGGAGTGTTGGTGAGTAACTGAACAGAGTTCGAACAAATGAATTTTCCAAACCATTCTCAACGTTGAGAGAGGTTTACAAGACTCACTTTTTCGAACTCTGTTCAGTTGCTCTCCAACACTCCTTGAACCCTGGTCCAGCACTATCAGCCATGGCTGTACTCGACGGGCGGCAGTACTGACATAGTAGGTTATTGCCGAGTCCGTAATTGAATTATTGGTCAATTTTAATTAAAGACGCTCCTCTGTATGTTATTGCCTTCCATGTAGTTGATATCCATTTGAACACAGACCTATTTAACGATATTGTTTTTAGTATCACCTTTTTCTACTGTCATTCATTCATCCTTCATTTAGCTTTCTCACCTTTATATTTACCTAACCAACCACTCACCTCTCCATACAGTCAGACAGTCAGTCAGTCACAAAATCACATATCAAAGCAATAACCATGGTTACCTCAACATTTAACCATGTATCTATTCACCTCACTGCCCCTGCCCCCACCCCCACCTTTTCACATAATAATCTTTCCCTCGATCCACTCATCCCTTATCTAACCATCGTCCCATTCATCTCCCTTTATGTCCGTCCGTCCTTCTATCCACCAACCAATTTCCCCACCAATCCACCCATCTGCCTAACTACTTCTCCGTGTACCCATTCTCCAAATCCATCCACTCACCCATAACAGGAAAGTCAGTGTTTCCGTGTGTGTGTGTGTGTGTGGTGCCAGAGTGATGTGTGTGTGTGTGTGTGTGTGTGTGTGTTGAAGCGACATAGTGATACACAGAGGTCGTTCAGCCCTGGCCGTTACCATAAGGAGGCCGTAATACCGATAGATAGATTAGACATACACACACAATCACACACACACACAATACACACACATACTAGTATGCACAACAGACACAGGTAGATACTTGTAATTTGATCAAGAGAACGATAGCACTGTGTTGGGTTACATACAATATAGAAACAAATAAATGAATGTATAAACGAACAAAATATAATGCGTTATTATAAAGTTCATATCTTGACCAAGATTAACCAGAACGTAACTAGACCGATTTGACACCATGTAACTTAAGAGAAAACCAATAAGTATACTACCTTTCATAATTATTATAATCTTAATGACATGCACCAGATAGTGGTAAATACGACTTATATTACAGTTATCAATCAACTCAGAATACGTATACCTAAATCTACCATGCACCATCTCAGGTCAATCCCAACATCTACCACGCCCCCCCATAACAATCCAATCAACAACACACTGCATAAACATAGACAAACACACGAAGCCTCATCAATGGTAACAAGTCATCACACTAGCTGATAGTCAGAGATACCCGGCTTCCCACCACCTAGGGATATGTACAATATTTTGTATTATATACCTACATATTAATAAAATTACACACCACATCATTTCAATACATTTCACAACAGAATATATAATTGAGAAGACGTATACTGTAAAATACCTTCCACCTGTTTCCACCTCCAGTAAATACACAACACAAACAGAAAGAGCGGACCCACTCCAGGCCAAGAGTCAACTCAGACAGAGACAGAGAAAAAAAAACGAGACTGTGCCAATCTTGAGTATTTTCGAAAATAAGTGTAACGATACGCTTCATATACATATACCATAAAAATAATTCATGCTATCATGTCAGATTGTCTGTCTTTCCAACACTTCCATAGTATTGTTGTGTAAAGATCCGAGCCATAATAAGTATCCAGGTCTGTTTTGAATTGCCTGATATAGTACTAAGTCAGCAAGTATGAAACAGGATAGGCAATGTAATTGGTCCACTGATCGAAACTTTACCACCACCAGGATAAATTTATTACAGCTCTTGAGTGTACCGTACTATAGTAGTTGTTAATATATGTTGAAAATCCCGGTTCAAATGACTAATTATAGGGTACAACATAATTACCGGTACTCCAATCTCGTCTCATTACAGTATAATTATTCTCGGGCTGAGAGATGCCAGGTCACATCCTATAATTATATACACGTAAAGAAATCTCTAAAACAATTATACCGTTGCTGGAATACAGCCAAATGATATCTGTGTGATATTACTGTACAGCCATGGCTGATAGTGCTTGACCAGGGTCTAAGGAGTGTAGGAGAGTAACTGAACAGAGTTCGAAAAAGTGAGTCTTCTAAACCTCTCTCAATGTTGAGAATGGTTTGGAAAATTCACTTGTTCGAACTCTGTTCAGTTACTCTCCAACACTCTTTGGACCCTGGTCAAGCACTATCAGCCATGGCTGTACATCTTGCTACGAGTCTGACATAGGACTGAATAACTTTAAAGCCAATCCTCGTACATGTCTTCATTTCACAGGGTATATGTATTAACTCCTACTCCACCGGCACCTCATCTCATTCATTGCGTTGTCAGTCCCTTCCATATCCTTACCTGCCTGAAGAGTGGCTTGGTATGTTGAGTGACCAAATTGTCTCGTTTCCTTTCATCAATTACTGCACAGTAATACGAAGCCTTGGAATGAATATCCAAACCTATAGTAGCCAAACCAAGCGAATCTATGCAGAACCAGTCAATATAAAATTAATAAACTATTGCTGCTGAACATTCACTATTTTTGGAAAAGTGAATTCATAATCTCATGGTACTATTTATTTCTCAACGCGTAGTATCATTACATTTAAATGTATAACAAGGTTATATATTTTTATAGCTTCTTTTTCTAAACTTACATAATATTATATTCTTTTACACATTAACGGAACAAATGTGAAGTTAGAAATCACTGCCGATGAACTCGTCATAAACTTGCAAGTGAAACACGTAGAAAAAAAAATAACTGGCCTCAACTACAGCATCTGTTTGTGTGGTCCTTTGTCATGGCTTAACTGCACTTGTTTGGCCATCATCCTTTGTTACTACTAGTTATTACACACTACATTACGAAACATGCTGTGAAATTACTCGGCAAGTTGTAAAGATGTGATGATGGAGGATTGGCGGGTGGCTGACCTAAGGCAGTAGTAACATTTCGGTAACATTAAGCTGGTGACGAAATTTCTCACTATTTTCATGAATTCATTATTCTGAGGAACGTGCCGAGTAATAATGGTTTCAGTTCTAAGTGTTAGGGTGCAATCACATTAAGGGGATATTCTCTTGTTGGTGGATTGGATGGCCTCCGATTCCTGCAAACTATTCCAAGCAACAGTCTACCATTCATGTGTTCACTTGCTCCTGTTTCCTGGCATACTTTGGAGGAATCAGTAGCCCTCTAATTTACCAACAAGAAAATCTCCTCTTAAGGGTGCATTCACACCAACTCCGCTGGGGAGGAATTATTGTCCGACTGCTTTCGTCTAAAAAAAAGGACATGGAATAGCCCGTTGCATTAATACACATTCCTGGCAAGTGTAGCCCACATCCCCGGTGTAGGGTGAGGGAATATCAGGGGTCCGGGAGTGAGCGTGCATATGTGTGTAAATTAAGTGTGAATATTAGTGGTGTTGCGTTAAGGGGGTAATTCTTTTTCGGTGTATTGGAGTGCCATGATTCCTCCAAAATATGCCAGGAAACACGACCAGAAGAGCTAAAATAATGGTGTTCTGTTGTTGCTTGCAATAGTTTAGAGAATATATACATTGTTTTAGTTAAATGTCACAATAAATGCTGACTCTATCCACTTTTATGGTCTGTTACACACACACACACACACACACACACGCACACACACACACACACACACACACACACACACACGCAGCCAGGGACCAGGGAGCATGACTGTCGCAGAGAAGTGGAGTGTCAGTGTATCGGTCCCTAGGGAAGGTGCCACGTGTGTACAACAGTTTCATCAGCAGCACCCCCGACCATGGCTCTACACACACACACACACACACACACACACACACACACTTTTCACTCTTCCTAAACCCTTGGTGTGTGTACGGCATGGTCCACCAAACATGGGAATATCTTCTTTTCGTTTTTGGTTCAACTGCAGCATTTTTTATATCGTGTATTTGGTGAAAGTTCCCCCAAACATACATACCGGTACTACAGTTCATCAGTCACTTTTGTAGCTGATGCATTTTCCATTTTTCACACATACCCTCCTTACCATTAACTTTGTTCACCATACTGACTTGTGTTCTTGGTTTCTCCTATATATTTTGCACAAGTTGGAAAGACCAGAGTATCTTTCACTTAAGTTGTGCAAATATTTGTATGCACAAGTTAAGTTACAGGTTGCAGTAAGTTATAGTATGTTTCATGTCATGATGTTTGTCTCTGCCATCTCATTAGGCTTTGGCAATTTCATAACTTTTCCAAAGACTATTTTTTGCACAGCATAGTGGATATTGATTTTTGTGCTATAGAAGCCGGAGATTATTGCAAGAATAAATTACTTCATAAATGAACGAAAATTGTTATTATATGCATATTAACGATATTTTTTGTTAAATGCATGAACTCAGAAATTATACCCAAATGACAATAAGTTTATACTACTAGTATTATTACATATTATTATTATTATTATGATAATGAGCCACATAATATGACAGAGTATTATGATAATTATTATTTTCATAATAATCATTGTAGAAAGCAGTCTTTTTAGAGTAGTATCAGTGGGTATTGTCATTACGAGTCGAGTACAATAATTAAAGTGAGCCGTGTCATTAGGGGCATTATTCCAGTAATATAAGAGAAATATTATCAAAGTTGTGTTTCAGTAGAGAGTACGGAGTGAGTGACCGAGTGAGTGGGTGACCGAGTGAGTGGGTGACCAAGTGAGTGAGTGAGTGAGTGAATGACCGAGTGAGTGACTGAGTGAGTGAGTGAGTGAATGACCGAGTGAGTGAGTGAGTGAGTGGCAGTGATATCAGCAGACCTCCTCTTATCCTGCTTCTCTTTTCCCTCTATTCATTATCCTTCCCTTTCAGTAGTTTTCCCTTCGCCTCTATAGCCTCCCTTTCCCTCCTTCTTCCCTTTTTTTCCCTGTATGAAATAATAATCTCCCTCCTGATTTGACTTATTTCAATCACCTTCACTTATTACTGTACTTTACCCCCTTTTCGCCCCCCCCCTCCCCCCATTTTTTAGCCCCCGTTTTGCTCCGTGTCCTTATTTCCATTTCATGTTTCCCTTCCCCCACGACAAATTGTTTCCCCTTTCAAACTACCCCATTACTCTCCCTCTAACTTTCCTTCCCCCCCCCCTTTCCATCCATGTTTATTTTCCTGGACTCTTTCACTCCCTTTTTTCTACACACTGTCACTCTTTTCCATTTTCCCCATTTCCCCTTTTTTATACGTATACTCTTCTCCTCCTCTTTCCGTATCTTATTGTCCTTTTCTTATTACTTACATCTTCCTCTCTTTTCCTTCTTACTTTTCCTATTATATTATACTTCCTTTTATTTTTCTCCCCCTTCCTTTCCCACTTTATTTCTCTTCTCTTTAGTGCCCCTTTCCATCAACCTGTAATCTGTCCTTTCTCCTCCTTTCCTTTCTCCTCCTTTCCTTTCCCCTTATCCCTCTCTTTTCTTTCCTCCTTATTTTCCCTTCCCCTATACGGTCTCCACATTCTCTCTTCCCTCCCTTTATCCCTCTCTTCTCTTTCCTCCTTACTTTCCCTTTCCCTGTATATCTTCTCCACGTCCTCTTTTCCCTTCCCTTATCCCTTTCATTTTCTTTTCCCTCACTCTTTAACCATGTAAGTATAGCCTAGGTCACTGAACCCTCTCACTCCCACTCCCACTCCTACTCCCACTCCCACTCACCACCACCACCACCACCACCACCACTCCCACCACCGTTCATTTTTTGTGACGGTGGTGACGGTAAAATTTTTGTGACGGTGGTGACGGTAAAAATGTTGTGGCGGTGGTGACGGTAAAAATGTTGTGGCGGTGGTGACGGTAAAAATGTTGTGGCGGTGGTGACGGTAAAAATGTTGTGGCGGTGGTGACGGTAAAAATTTTGTGGCGGTGGTGACGGTAAAAAATTTGTGGCGGTGCTGACGGTAAAAATTTTGTGGCGGTGGTGACGGTAAAAATTTTGTGGCGGTGGCGACGGTAAAAATCATCATTATCTCTCTGTTCTCTTCCACTTCTGCCTCTTCTCTTTATCTCTCTTACTCTACTTTCATTATCGAAAACTTTCCATCCTTTCTCTGTTCCCCTTTATTTTATTTTTTCATTCGTGTCCTCCCATTCTTCCTCACTCTCTTAAAATCTATTATCCCATTTTATTACCTCTCATTTTATTGTATCTTCCTTTATCAACCTCGCTCCAATCCTCTTTTCTTCTCACTTACCCCTTCTTCCCTCTTCCACATCATTTTTTTAGCATCAGCCTTCCCCATCTTCCATTGTTCTCTTCCACCTGTCCATTGCATTTATTCTATTATTTACGTAATTATCATCAGCAGCAATATTTCACATAATTATTATCCTCTTCTCTTTTCCTTCTTCCATTATTTTATTCTTTTCTTATATTCCCTTCGTCTAAGAATACGGTTCTCTCTGTTCTACTTCCACTTGTCTTTATCATCTCCAGATTTTCTCTTTATCCTCTTCTCTTTTCCTTCTTCCCTTATATTTTATATTATATTTTACTTTCTATATCCTTCCACAAATATGGTTGTTTATCTCTACACTACTCCCACCTATATTTATCACCTCCATATTCTATCTTACTTTCTTCCTCTTTCTCTCCTATTTACACACTTCAACTTTTCCTCTCATCTCATCCCCTTCCTAACTTCTTCCACAAAATTAATATGGTTCTTTATTCTACTCCCACCTATCTTTATCATCTCCACATTTTATCTTACTTTCTTCCTCTTTCTCTCCTATTTACACCCTTCCACTTTTCTTCTCATCCCCCTCTTCCCTTCCCCGGCAACCAGGTCACTGCCCCCGTGAATCAATTCGTACATAATACAGGTGAGGAATGAACAAAATGTATATATATATATATATATATATATATATATATATATATATATATATATATATATATATATATATATATATATATATATATATATATATATATATATATATATATATATATATATATATATATAAATAACCCCTGAGTATTCCCTTGAACTCAACACTCAACCATGGCATCTATATTTCAATCACCAATAGTATTATTATACATAGTTTAAAAAAAAAAAAAATCATAGAATTATTTTTACGTGACGCGAATTTCCCACCATTAATGAATTATATAATTATCTGTTGTGCCAGGTGGTCGGAAGAAATATACATAATTATATTCAGCAAAAAGATTCTCTTCGTAGTTAGGATTTCCACATACACATGTACAGTTGCCAGCACTTATAACTGGTACAGTCAACGTTGTCATAATTTTCTCGTCTCCTGTACCAGTTATAAGTGCTGGCAATTGTACCCTTAGTCTATGGGTCAGGCAAGGTGTTGAAACTCTTGCCACCCAGACACGACCCTATGATTTTAGTGAAGAAGAAATCACCCTTCGAGGAGGAGGAGGAGGAGGAGGAGGGAGCGAGAAAGGGAGGGAGGAGGAGGTGTGGAGGGAGCGAGGTGTGGAGGGAGCGAGGGAGCGAAGGAGGGAGCGAGGGAGCGAGGGAGGGAGCGAGGGAGGGAGGAGCCTTTATTGACGAGGTTTCGCTATTGCCTCTTCACATCAAAGGACCCTTGACCTCAAGAAGCAGAAGCCAAGCGTAGTCAATAGAGGCGCCTCCTTGAAGGGCGATTTCTTACTCATTCTGCCAAGTCGTGCGTCTCTTGATTTCCGGGCTTTGGTTTGGTCTGGACTGTTTAGATTCTTTCATTAGGGTTCTTACAGATCGACCACACAGGGTTCATTGTGTGTTAATAACAAATCACCAAGTCACAGTACACACTACATTGATCC
>JAWZYT010003956.1:0-75000 GCA_034508575.1 Petrolisthes manimaculis | reverse complement strand
ATATGTCACTCACACTTTAGTTATACATGCAAATCATTTTTCCCATAACATGCAACTGCTTGCAAATGATTCCCTTCCACTTCAAAATCAATTTTAATAAGTAATAGATGCCCCCATAGCATAATTATTAATGCAAAATTGTAGCAGTACCTCCAGACACGGGATGGAGTGAGTGGGTACTCGACCTCACCTGACCTGACCTGACATGACATGACCTTTCCTGTCTACCTGGGGATTAATAGCCTGCATCTATATTCACATTGGGTTCACCACTCCTTGCTTCCTAAGGAACTCCACGTGGTATCCCTTTGTTAATATATATATATTTAATAGCATTCTACTACTTACGTACGTTACGTTATGATCACGGCCGACCCGTGACAACATTAACATCAATTGCCGAGGAAAATTTGGAGGATTAACAATACAAGTCCTCCTTGAATAATCATCTTGTCTCTCATTTTCTTTCGGGGGTGAGTAGAGAACACCTAGATATTTTAAGGACTGACTCCCTTATAATAGATATACTTTTATTTTAGTGGGTGCTAAATATTGCCATGCAATATTGATGCACACAGTGAAATATTTAGTAAATGTTAGTGTATAGTTTACATAATTATCCGGGGAAGAATCGAACTTTTGATTATCAGAACATTATGGTAAGGACAATGTGATCGTGTATGAAAATTGGAACTTTCCGATTCCTCCTGATCATGCCACGAAACAAGTTCCTTCCACACCGGCAGTGGTTTGTAGCAATTATTGAAGGACTCATTAATTTTATTTACAATGTTCTGACGAAATCACAGGGTCCTACAATTAAGGCAGTGGCACAAGATATGCCACATGTATAGATAGGCTATAATTTGAGGTTGTCATAAATAAGCTGCTATATGTGAAGTACTCAATAATTTATATTACTTGAATTTTAATCACTGACAGCAGTGAATAAATGTATGCGACAACAATAAGAAAATTGTATTCAGAAAAGGTTCAGCGAAAATGTACATATTGATCTCAGAGTTCCCAGCATTTATGAACTGACTTCCCCCACAAGACATTCAGCCATAGACCTTGACGCCTCAGAGATCCGGAAACTCTTTGTGTCCATATCATTATTTGCAAAGAATGTCAATTGTTTGGGTGGTGTCCAGATCTTTTCGGTCCATGCTTTGCTTCCTCGTATTTACTACTGATATCCTTACACTCAACTCATGCTCTTATTTTTCTCCTTACATGAACCATTTCAATGTGCTCAACTTCACTACAGCAACATCATCAACCACTACAACAACAAAAACAACAACAACAATAAATATTATTACTACTGCCATTACTACTACAACTACAACTATAACAACATCAAGTACAACAACATAAACATCAACAACAATAGCAACAACTACTACTACTACAACTACAACAAAATTACCACAACAACAACAACAACTGCTACTACTACTACAACAAAATTACTGCAACAACAAAATTACTACAACAACAACAACTACTACTATAATAACACCAACAAAAATACCACCACCACCACCACCACGCCCCTCTGAATCACCACCACTAACACCAGTATACGCCCTCTACTCAAGGTCCATCACCACGCCTATAATACACTGGCATCGCTTCACAGGAATATTATTACAGTCACTCCACTTCCCAATAAACCTTCAAGCATCCAGCCATCCACACATTTACTCTTCCATCCATTCATTGTATGTTTATTTTTGGACAGATGTGGAGTATTTATTCGCGTTGATGTCCATGTGTTTTCATTTGTATTCATCTTCCTCCTTTACGATTAATTAATACAACAGTGAAATTATGTAACTCCACTCAACAACAACAACAACAACAACATTCCCAGGGGCTACTCACTCTAACCCTTCCTTGCCTCCAGCACCCAAACAAACACCTGCTGAGTCACTCCTGGCCCTAGAATTTATATTATTATTATTATTATAGTGTACCGTAACGTCAGAGTACTGTTGCTGCCTTTCTTGTACCGTTTTTTCTGCCCTCGTATACATTTCTCCTTACTATGTTTACTTACTTACTTACTCGCTGTTTGAATGGGGGAGGGAGCTGTGGAAGGAAGGGAATGCATGGAGAAATTAATAATGAATGAATGAATGGATTGAAGGAAGTAAGGAAAAAAGGAAGGAAAAGCATGGAAAGATAATGAATGGAAGGAAGGAAAAGCATGGAAAGATAATGAATGGAAGGAAGAAAGGGAAAACATGGAAGAATAATGGAGAGAAATTAGGAAGGAAGAAAGGAAGGAAAAAATGGAATAATAATGAAAGGAAATAAGGAAGGAAGGGGAGTATAAGGAACGAAAGGAAAGCATGTAAGTACAGGGAGGTAAAAAAATATTTTAAACATGTCCCCATTTAATGAACACATAAAATTGTTCAGATAATTATATATGGACACCCTGTATAATCAAAGGAAAAAATGAATGAAGGAAGGAAGGAAAGAAGGAAAGAAAGGGATAAGGGAAAGCCAGGAAGGAAAGAAGGAAAGAAAGGGAAAAGGGAAAGCCAGGAAGGAAAGAAGGAAAGAAAGGGAAAAGGGAAAGAAGGAAAGAAAGGGAAAATGGATAAAAGGAGAGAAAAGGAAAAGGGAAAAAAGGAAAGAAAGGGAAAAGGGAAAGAAGGAAAGAAAGGGAAAGAAAGAAAGAAAGGGAAAAGGGAAAGCCAGGATGAATGGAAGTGAATGTAAGTCCCTCCCCCCTCCTCCCCTCCCTTCACCTCAAATAATAATTACTTTCCTTCCCCTTATTATTCCTCATTAGACATTCACCTGCATATCAACTCCTTTACTATCTTTTTATTACACCATCATTACGTTGGGGAGTATATTATCTTTTTATGTCTCTATAATAATATGACAGACAGACGTATATGAGCAGTGTTGTCTACCTTGTATATACATAGAGACTGATATAAACTGGTTAATGGATCTTCGTAGTATTGTTGGTGGTGAAACATCATCATCATCATAATAATAATAATAATAATAATAATAATAATAATAATAATAATAATAATAATAATAATAATAACAATAATAATAACAATAATAATAATAATAATAATAATAATAATAATAATAAATAAAATAATAATAAAAATAATAATAATAAAAATAATAATAATAATAATAATAATAATAATAATAATAATAATAATAATAATAATAATAATAATAATAATAATAATAATAATAATAATAATAATAATAATAATAATAATAATAATAATAATAATAATAATAATAACAATAATAATAACAATAACAATAATAATAACAATAACAATAACAATAACAATAACAATAACAATAACAATAACAATAACAATAACAATAACAATAACAATAACAATAACAATAATAATAACAATAATAATAACAATAATAATAACAATAACAATAACAATAATAATAATAATAATAATAATAATAATAATAATAATAATAATAATAATAATAATAATAATAATAATAATAATAATAATAATAATAATAATAATAATAATAATAATAATAATAATAATAATAATAATAATAATAATAATAATAATAATAATAATAATAATAATAATAATAATAATAATAATAATAATAATAATAATAATAATAATAATAAATAAAATAATAATAATAATAGTAATGATAATAATAGTAATAATAATAATAGTAATAAATAATAATAATAATAATGATAAAAATAAAAATAAATAAAATAATAAAAATAAAAATAATAATAATAATAATAATAAATGAATAAAATAATAAATCTACTTCTTCATGCTGGTAAGAACAACAGTACTAAAATAAATAGTATATATAAATTGCCCAACGTATGACATACTATATTGAAGAACTGGATAAATATTCATGAAAAATTCTTAATACAATAAAAAAATGTGGTAATATATACGAGTTTGAAAAGGGGTACAATATTGTCTACAAATTATGGTCCACTTTACTGATTCCTCCAAATTATGACAAGAAACAAGGAGCCATAATTCAAGAACATTTGTGTAGTGCATACGATGACTTGGGAGCGATACGACGACTCTATAGAAAAACAAACCAAATTGAGCCATGGTATCGGCACCACCACACCATCGTATACACCACGCACGGATGTTCTTGAATACGGACCATGATCTCATAGTATAGATGCTGTTTTGTTGCACATTTTGGAGGAATTAGTAATCTCACATTTAAAGGGAGATTATTTTAGAAAGTATATTTGTGGGATATTGATTCCTCCAAACTATGCCACGAAACGGATCCCCAATTAAGGTGGAAATTCTTTTTTGGGTACATTGGAGTGCCTTGATTCCTCCAAAGTATGCCAGGAAACAGGACCATAAGAGCAAAAATAATGGTGTTCTGTTGCTTGGAATAGTTTGAAAGATTCAGTTGCTCCAGATTACTATTACCAACACAAACCTTCCCTATTAAGGTGGTAGTTCATTGTTAGTATATCCGGAGCAAATTATTCCACCAGACACTTCCAAACAACAGAACACCATTATTTCTGTTCATTTGATCCTGTTTCCTGGCAGACTTTGGAGGAATCGAGAAGCTCCAATGTAACAAACAAAAGCGAATTACTCCCTTAATTAAAGTAACATCAGGGTCGTCTGTTTGTTTCCTGGTATAGTTTGGAGGAATCACAGACCTTCCTATTCACCAACAACAAAAGGAGCTCCCCTTTACGGTATTACAATCCTTTTAAAACCGGATTAATATAGAGCAAAGAGAAAATGGAACCAAAATCACTGATAAGGATGACTGTACGGATAATTTTTTTTTTTTTTTTTTTTTTTTTTTTTTTTTAATGTCATGCTGAGAAAATGTACACAAAAGAAAAACAAATTCAATGACCAAATAAATGCTTAGCCGAGCCACTATGAACTTTAGAGAGGAAATTTACCTTTGAACAAATAGCACTTTTAAAGTTTAGCAATCGGTGCCACACTTTATTTAGCTTAATAATCTTTGAGCATTTTGACAGAATAATGCTGCATATAAACAAGGTATGAGTCTAGTTTATCCCATTATTTAAAGTACAATGTTATAAAAAATTCTTATAAGTATAAACATAGTATAAGTCATTTTTACCCCCTAATTTAAAATACAAATGGTGTAAATATAAACATGGTATAAGTCATGTTTACCCCATTATTTAGAGTACAATGTTATTAATAAGTCGTCGTGTTTACTTTTCTATATTTACCCACGTGGGATTGAGACTCATTCATGCCCTCAATAATACTTCAGGCCTAAAGAGTGGAGTCAGCACGGGAAATCAAACGTAAATATCGTAATGATGTGGTAGTATTACTGGCAAACACAAACCTGGAGAAAATATCTATTGCGGTAATAAATTAATTCATATCTTTCGTAATAAATGGAAGGATAAAGATATATACATGTTATACTTTTTGATCTGTACGTTTGGCGTCTATTTATCATCTCCAGGGAGCATTGTTATTGGCTTAGCGTTATTTAACTTGTTTAAGAAAGGTTATTTAGGTTAGAGGAAATTGTACAGTTCTGAATCACGAGTAAAAGGAATTATTATGCTCGACAGACAATTTCTTTCTGGATGAGAGAAAAGTTTAAAAAGAAGGACAGAAAATGACGAACAACATAAAAATAATAACAAGGGGAAATGGGGAAAAATTGTTTTGTAACACGGCAAAACACGAATTAAACAAATAGCAAAAATAATTGAGAAGTTCATAATATATCTTCATAACGAGAGGCTAAAAAAAAAAAAAAAACGGAGAGTAAGGAGACAAATTCTTCTGAAAATATAAAATGAGAGAGAATGAAAGGCAAAAGACAGACTCATTACAGAAAGGTCACTGTAGGGAACAGAATTAAAACCACGGTGTCGGGGTGAAAGTTGGTGTAAAAGAGTACAAGGAATTTCTCTATTGTACTTCACTAACTTGCTCTCTGAAACATTCCCTCTAACTTGGCTCAACCCCTCTCCCTGTTCCCTCCCATCCTTCTTTTCACATTCTTCACTCACCAACTTTCCATTCTATACAAAACTCTCTCTCTCTCTCTCTCTCTCTCTCTCTCTCTCTCTCTCTCTCTCTCTCTCTCTCGCTAGACTCCTTACTTTACTACATTATTTTCCTCACTGACTTCCTCTACCCCTACTTTATTTTAATTTGTTTTATACACTGCGACATCAACAACAACAACACTGTATTTGGCTGGCTGGTTTACTTGCTCATTCAGTAACTCACCGATTCATAACTCTGTATTTCCACTTTCACTCAAACCTATTATCGATTCAACTCTGTCCCACTTAAGTGCCTTCCTTCTTATAAATAATATTCTGTCTCACTCTTTTTCTTTTACTACTTTCTCTTTCTCTTTCTCTTAACTCTTTTCTTTGCTTTCCTCTTTTTCCTTCCTTCACTTTTTCTTTTATTCTCCCACTCACTCTCACTCACTCACACACACACACACACACACACACACACACACACAGACACAGACACGCATACGGACACACGGCACGCACACACTCACTCTCTCTCTCTTTCTCGACAATAATCATAAAACAAACGTGGCTCGTGAGTTTTTGGGTGATGCTGCTGTTTTTCTTTATGGTGGAGGGGGAGTTGACATTGGTGACGTTGGGGACCTCAGCCAGATGACTTGACCCCCTCAGTGATGGTGTCGGAACTCAACCCACACCCACCGTTGTCGTTGTTGTTGTTGTTGTTGTTGCTGTTACTGTTGTTGTTGTTGTTGTCGATGTCGATGTCGTTACGGTTGTTGTTTTTGTTGCTGCTGTTACTGTTGTTGTTGTTGTCGTTGTTGTTCTTGATGTTGTTGTTCTTGATGATGATGATGATGTTGTTTGTTGTTACTTTGGCCAGGCAGGAGCAGCGAGTGGAGAGGTGTTAATGAACGTGTCAGACATGTCATTCTCCTTGTCATTAAGATTTTTGACGTTATCATCATCTGTATTGTGTGAAATGTTGTGGTGGTACGTAATATGATAGTAATTACAACAACAACTCAACAACAGCAACAACTAAACAAGAACAACAATAACAACCGAAACAACAATAACAATAACAACCCAAACAACAACAATAATAACAACAACAATAATTCAACCCCCCTCACCATGCCTTAGAGCTGCCATGCATAACTAGTTAGCAACAGTACAGCATTATTCAATAAATAAATAAATAAATGTATATGCAAATATATATAAATATATAAATATAAATATATATATATATAAATATAAATAGATAAATAATGCATGGACAAATGAATAATAATAAAAAATAATCACATGCGTAAGTAGGTAAACATAAAAATAAATAAATAAATAGATGTATATATAATTAAATAGATAAATGGATAAATAATGCATGGATAAACGGATGACAATAGAAATAATCCCATGCGTAAGTAGGCAGCCTATATAGATAAAGTAATAATAAAAACTGGAGAAGTCTTGAAAGGAGGTTGAAAATTTTAGACCTGAAAAAATCTGAGTCCAATCTGATATAATCCCGAAGTGGTCAGAAATGTGTCGGTCACCGCCTATACCAAACCCACACCACACACACACCATTACTAAGCCACGGCCATGACACACAAAACTAACAGTGCCAAGCCAAAGAAATAATCATATACAATTGAATGTAGACACCAAATTGTTAACGCGGAGGGGAAACGAAAAAAAAAAAAGTCGAATATCGTCCAGAAAAAAAAAAAAAAAAAAAAAACCTCGACCGTATATAAACTTGGCCAAGGTGCATAAAAATTAAATATATTATAGGAAAGATTATACTATATTAATTTTAGCCTTTTGAATGCCAAGGGTTTTCCTGAGTTATTTTTTTTATCTTCTGGCGTTAGTTGAAGCACAATATCTAATAGGTAGGTTTATGTGTATGAGATATATGTATGAGATATATGTACGAGTTATATGTATGAGTTATATGTGCATGATACAGAATATATAATATAACCCTTTGAACGTGGTCTGGTTTCCTATATCCTTTAACATGAACGACTGAATGGGTTTAGTTACAAGTTGAAGTAAAGTTATCAATAGTCGTCGAAGGATATAGATTACATTCAGCCTTGTCAGGAGGTCACCGATATCAGATTACTGAAGTGTAGCAAGAATAATGCTCAACAGATTTTTCTACGGCTTTATTTTTTTTTCTTTCCGTGTTGTGATTTTGCACGGGATTCGTTTTCATGTGTACTCTACGGTTCATTACACACACACACACACACACACACGCACACATATTCGCGCACACACATATTCGCGCGCACACACAAACTCATATGACCACGCACAAACATACACATAGACACACACACACAACATACACACAACATACACACATACACGCACATACACACACACATTTTCGCGCACACACACATTCATACTGTACACACCCCACATATACACACAAACAAACAAACTCAAGTATGCACAAACTGCACAAAATAAAGTGACAAACATTCCCTCACCTACAAACACACACCCTCATACATATCCCCCCCCCCCAAACACACACATACAATGCACGTTACTGTCAAATTGTTTCATATTTTTTTAGAGGCTGGAGGATTTGAAAGAGAAATGAATGGAAAAATACACACGCTAAGAAAATGAGTGATAAATTATGTCTGTCAATAAGAGAGAAGTGACAGGGTGAAATGAGGTGGGGTAGGGGGAAATAGGAGAGAAATGATGGAAGCGAGAAAACATATTACGAAGAAGAACAGAAGTAATGAGAGTGCTGTAAAGGAATAAAGAATGAAAAGGAGGATAAAAGTAAGGTAAAATGAAAATAAGAAGCAGAAATCATGGAGAGAATGACAGTGAGTGACAGAGAGGAACGTGAAAGAGAAATGACAGAGGAAAGTATTGACGAAAATGTGAAGGACAGGATGATGAAGAAATAAATGAAAGAATGTTGAAGAAATGTAAATGCTAGAACAACTTGTGAAGGATGAAGGAAAAATAATATTAATTAAAAAAAAAATAGAGTGGCGAAGGAAAAAATGAAGGATTGAAAAAAAAAATGGTTAAAAACCAAAAATGGTAAACAGAAAATAAAAAGGAAAATAAAAGGAAATAGAAGAGAGAATGACGAAATTAAATGTATGTACAGTATAAAGGAAAGTCCACGAGCTCGTAGTGAAAAGAAAAGGGATTTATTTAGACGTGAACGGGTGTAATTTGTAGGGAATGAAGTGAGGGACGAGGGAAAAAGAAAAGTGAAATTGTCTAATCTAAACCATCATCATGCCACTGCCCTCTCTCACACTCTCACTTTTTCTTTTTTAACACTCTCTAATTTTAACTTTAATTTAACTCCCTTTCACTTTCACTCTCACCTTTTCTATCTGTGTGTGTGTGTAGTGTAGAGTGTGTGTGTGTGTGTGTGTGTGTGTAGTGAAGTGTAATGTAGTGTAGAGTGTGTGTATGACTGTGTACTGTCGTGTGGTGTTTATTATAGTGTGTGTATATGTATGTAATGTGTGTATGTGTGTGTTTAGAGTAGTGTAGGAGGAGAGAAAGTGTGAGGTGAATGACAATGAGGGAGTGGGAGGAGGAAGACCTTGGCTACACTGCACGCACAAACCAACCAACACTGCATAGAGGCCAGTCCAGTTTACAATGATAATGAAAACAACAAAAACGTTCAGAGACCTCAAACCACCGTAGGTATTAAGGTCCCTGTGATCGTATATGAGAATTACAGGCTTCTGCTGATTCCTCCTCTCATTGACAAAAACGTTCAGAGACCTCAAACCACCGTAGGTATTAAGGTCCCTGTGATCGTATATGAGAATTACAGGCTTCTGCTGATTCCTCCTCTCATTGCTATGAAACACGCTCTTTCCATATAGATGATGTTTCGTGGTAGTATTTGAAGGACTCGTTTAAAACCGAACATATCTCCTCCCCCCCAATTTTTTTTTTGAGAAATTTATCAAGGGGTCGTACCAACACTTCACCTTCAGAATTGTTATTACATATGTGAAGTCTACTAGAACTTGCACCAAAATGTAATTCTCTTTTCTACAAAATAATAATAATAATAATAAAACTGTAATAACAAATAATAATAATAATAATAATAATAATAATAATAATAATAATCAATCATCATCATCATCAATCAATGTATATTAAAAATTGCAACCTTTCCAAACTTTCAAAAACGCTCATTTTTTCAATTTTTTTTTTCAATTTTTAACGATTCCAAGATAAAATGTTTCATCTTCACTATTCCCCAGAGATACAAGAGACATTGCCCTTTATATTTGGCAGAGATAAGTATTAACAGATGTGGGTGGGTGGGTGGGTGGGTGGTAGGAAAGATGTGGGTAGGTAGGTAGTAGGTGGGTAGTGGGTGGGTGGGTGGGTGGGTAGGTAGGTAGGTAAGATGTGTGTGGTAGGTATCGGCGGGGGCGGCGGGGCAGCGGCGGCGGCGGTGCGGCTGTGACAGGGCTGCGGCGGGGCGGCGGGGGGGCAGCTGCGGCGGCGGTGGGGAAGCTGAGGCGGGAGGGCGGCAGCGACAGCGGCAGTGCGGCGGCAGCGGCAGGGCTGCGGCTGAAGCGGTGGTGCGGCGGCGGCAGCGGCGGTGCGGCGGCGGCAGCGGCGGTGCGGCGGCCGCAGCAGCGGTGGCAGCGGCGGTGCGGCGGCGGCAGCGGCGGTGCGGCGGCGGCAGCGGCGGGGCGGCGGCGGCGGCGGCGGGGCGGCGGCGGCGACGACGAATAAAAAATAAAAAAAAAGTAAAAATTAAAATAAAAAAAGTTTATTACAAAAAAAAATATTAAAAAAAATTATTAAAAAAGATATATATTATTAAAAAAACAATTAAAAAAACTAATTATTAAAAAACGGCGGTGGCGACGACGAATAAAAAAAATAAAAAAATAAAAAAAAATAAAAAGTTGATTACAAAAAAAAAAGAAAAAATATATATATATATATTAAAAAAAATATATATATATTAAAAAAACGACGGTAGCGGCGGCGGCGGCAGGGGCGGCGGCGGCAGCGGGGCGGCGGCGGCGGCGGCGGGGCGGCGGCGGGGCGGCGGCGGCGTCGGGGGGGTGGTGACGGCGGGGCGGCGGCGGGGGCGGCGGGGGCGGTGGCGGCGGGGTTGCGGCGGCAGTGGGGCGGCGGCGGCGGCGGCGGCGGCGGCGGCGGCAGCGGCGGCGGCGGCGGCGGCGGCGGCGGCGGCGGCGGCGGCGGCGGCGGCGGCGGCGGGGCGGCGGCGGCGGCGGGGCGGCGGCGGCGGCGGCGGGGCGACGGCGGCGGCGGGGCGGTGGGGCGGCGACGGGGTGGCGGAGGCGACGACGAATAAAAAAAAAAAAAAAAAAAATATGCAATAATAATAATAATAATAATAATAAATTATTACAAAAAAAAAAAAAAAAAATATTAAAAAAAATATATTATTAAAAAAACAATTATAAAAACTAATTATTAATACTACCAGATACTACCAGTTAGTAATCTATTGTTGACATTCGTGGGCAAAATATTGACGAAAGTTGCATTTTTTCCATATACAGGTATATATTTTTTAATTCTATAAGATCCCTGAAGTTATAAATACTATTATACGTCATGTATGCGTTATTTAAAGCACATAATAGAATGTGACGAGTTGCCATGCAGACGACGCTACTAAACCAAGGCGGTTGACTGAAAGACGACCAGTGTTGCCAGGTGCAGGGAAATTTCTGTTTTAGGGAGTATAGAAGTCCACACATGGAGATTATAATTAAAGATTGTTCAAGAGTAAACAGGGAATTTTCTATCAGACGAAATACCAGAGAGTAAACAGGGTATCAGAGTAAACAGGGAATAATTGAGGTAAAAGGGAAATTCTGATGTTGAAGTTATAGGGAAATTTCGTCTAGCACTGCCAAACAGACCTGGCAACACTGAAGACAACACCCAGGGTACCTGTAACAGCAAGAGCAAGACCAAACATGGCGGCCTATATATTCATCCAATCAGCGAGCAGCACAAAATTTAGGTGTCCAGTCTCTCTATATAGGGTCTCTAGTGAAGTGAGGTTAAATGGACAGGTTATGGAGAATGTCAGCACATTTATGCTTCTGAAACGGAGAGGATTGTTGTTGGTGTTGCCGGTAACCACCAAGGGATGTGTCTCCGCAGTGTACGTAGGCGAGGCGAGGTATATTGTGGGTAGAGCGATAACGGAGAGGTCGGTGTCGGGTGTGGTGTTCGTGTTGAAAGACAAGTGGGGGAGAAGAAAGTGGAGAGAGACACACAAACAGGGAAAGGGGGGATAAGGAAAAAAAAGGGGAGTGGAGGAAGGAAAGAGGGGTAGAGTAAGAAGTTTGTGGAGGAGGGAAGCGTTGGGGATAATATGAGAGAGAGAGAGAGAGAGAGAGAGAGAGGAGAGAGAGAGAGAGAGAGAGAGAGAGAGAGAGAGAGAGAGAGAGAGAGAATTAGGTACAAAAAAGGGCGGCAGGTCATGAGTCGTCTAGAAACGCCAGTAATTGAGAATTTTCATAACACAGGGAGGGGAGACGGCACGGGGAGGGAAGGGGGATTCAAAGTGCGCTATAGAGGAGGAGTGGGGGAGAGGGGAGGAGTGGGGGGAGTGGGGGGGAGGGGGGGAGGGGGGGAGGGGGGAGTGGTGGGGGAGGGGGGGAGGGGGGGAGGGGGGAGTGGGGGGGAGTGGGGTGGAGTTGAGGGAGTGGGGGGAATGAGTGCGGGGAGGGTTAAAGTGGGGAGAAAGTGATAGGGGGTATAGAAAGGAGAGAGAGAGAGAGAGAGAGAGAGAGAGAGAGAGATGGTAGGGAGAGGGGGCATTGATGTAAGAACACAATTACCGTACACACACACACACACACACACACACACACAAGTAACAGAGTCATTAACCTCTGCTCCGTCATCACCAAAAAAGTTGTTGCAAAGGGAAGGGGGGAAGGAGAGTAGTGCTGTTGTATGTTACGTGGCACACTTACTATGGAACCAAGATGACCTGGCGTATGTTGTTTTGGATAGACGAGTTGGTAAGGTAGGTGGTTGGTTAATTAGATTGGTTAGTAGGTTTGATGGTTGGTTAGTGGGTTGGTTGGTAGGTTATATGGTTGGTTGGTTGGTGAATAAATGGGTTGGTGGGTTGTTGGGTTGTTGGGTTGGTGGGTTGTTGGGTTGGTTAGTTGGTTGGTTGGAAAGTTGGTGGTTTGGAAGGCTGGTTTGTTTGATAGTTGGTTGGCGGGTGAGTAGAAAAGTGGATAGTTGGTGTACTTTTTGATTGGTTGGTTGATGGGTTGGTTGGTTGGTGGGTGGGTATACAAATGGATAGGTAAGTCTGTGTGTAGGTAGAAAAGTGGATAGGTAGGTCTGTGTGTAGGTAGAAAGGTAGGTAGGTAAATAAGTAATCGGGTAGGGAAATAAAAATGTGAGAATTGAAGAGAGCAGGTATGTAATTGGAGTGAATGAGGAAGGAGGAAAGAACTAGAACAGAAATATGAAATAGTCGAGGAGAAAGGAGAAAATTTATGACACAAAAATGGACCGGATTTCTCTACTAGGGGAGTTTACCACCAACGAAATAATCTCGTTTGTTTTTTTATTACTGCAGCCGGGGAAAGGGAAGTCTGAAATTTGGTAATAATCCATTCAGCATTTCTTTATATTCATCATGCACAAACACACACACACACACACACACACACACACACACACACACACACACACACACACACACACACACACACACACACACACACACACACACACACACACACACACACACACACATACATACATACATACATACATACATACATACATACATACATACATACATACATACATACATACATACATACAGAGAGAGAGAGAGAGAGAGAGAGAGAGAGAGAGAGAGAGAGAGAGAGAGAGAGAGAGAGAGAGAGACAACTGGCTGAACCTACGCCTTTGCTCAGAGTAAAACGCGAGCATTGAAGGGGGTATAGTATTCTTTTGGTATATTGGAGTGCCTTGATTCCTCCAAAGCCCATCACGAAACAGGACTAGATTAAAAAAAATATATATATGGTGGCCAGTTGCTTAGAATATAGTATGGGGGAAATAATTTTGCTCCTGATTTACCAACACTGTACTAACCCCCCCCCCCAACCCCCATTACGTGACTATGCAATACTTATACTGGTAAACACGACCCGGTTTTAACACTCGGAACTCTACTGTACAAGGAATGCATGAGAAACCAACCACCTCAGATCAAGGCCACAACCTTACAAACACACACGCACATTCACCAGTATCCAGGTAGAATATTTACGTGGACACACACACACACACACACAAACACACACATTGTTACAAATACACGAACATGGGCGAGCAAACACACACACACAATGATAGTCTCCAGTGCTCACACATAAACAATAAGACGCATAAACAAGGCTGGGAAAGGTCACCCACCTCACCACACGCACCGTTGTCACTTACTTACTTCACTCACTCACTCACTCATTCGTTTTCTCACTCATTCACCCATTCATTAACTCCCTCATTCATTAACTCACTAACTCTTATTCACTCATTAATTCACATACTCACTCATTAACTTTTTTCACTCGTTTAATAACTCACTCACTCCTTCATTTAGTCATTCTTCCTCTCATATTTTACCAATTTCCTTCATTAGTTCACTTTGACGCACCCACACTTCAAACAGAGTCAGGAGAGCAGGAAGGTTTATATAGGAATGGGTGTTACTTGAGATTGTCATTAGAGTTCACACAAACGTAAGTAACACATAAATAGTCAGAAGGATTTATATATACTTAAAGGTATAGGATAGGCTGGCAGGTAGGAAGAAAAGGCAAGCATAGATAGATAAGTAGGCAGACAAGGCAAGCACAGGCAAGCAGGAAGAAGTAAATAGGCCACTTGATAAGCAGCCAGGCAGTCAGGCAAGCAGGAAAGCAGGCAGGTGAAGTGACTGAAACTACTTCTGGGGGGATTGGCGAAAAAAAAAAAAAATACATGTTGTTGTTCTGTGGAGCGTGTCCAGTCAACCAGGTCGAGGTGACGCCAGCACAGGTTAAGGTGAGGGCTGGAGGCAGGGGGAGGGGAGCGAGGGAAAGGAGAAGGAAGTGAGGGAGAGAAGGAGGGGGAGGGGGAGGAGGAGGGGAGAAGGAAGTGAGGGAGAGAAGGATGGAGAGGGGGTAAGGTGAGAGGGAGGGGGAGGGGGTAAGGTGAGAGGGAGGGGGAGGGGGTAAGGTGAGAGGGAGGGGGAGGGGGTAAGGTGAGAGGGAGGGGGGGGGATGAGGAGCGAAAGATAGGAGGAGAAGGGGGTAAAGAGAGAGGGAGAGGAGGAGAAAGTGTGAAGTGAGGTGTGGTATAGGTGAGAGTTGGGAAGGAGGCTGGAAGCAGAATGAAAGGGGGATGGGGAAGGAATAAAAGCTAAAGGAAGGAGAAGTGGGTGAAGGGAAACAGGAGGTGGAGGGAAAGAAATAGTATGACGGGAGAAGATATTTTATACAAACAAACTCACAGACCATAAATAACCCATAAAGAATCGACCACAGTCACATTATCTTGAAGACAAAATGCACACGTAAATAAAAAAATGAAAATAATAGTAAAGAATAATAAAAAAATATATATATCTGCACGTATATTTAGGCCAGGTGTAACCAAACGCACAAACGCACAAAACCTTACCTTTAAACAATTATTGCATTATTGTCCAAGAGTTACAAACTGTTTACTGGGGGGTTACTGCCATGGCTGGGCACCATGGTAGGGAGTTGGGCTTGCCTGGCTGACGTTCAGGAGAGTACCTCAAGAGGTAGATACCAGAACTAAAACCCTGCAACTTTAACTATCCTATACTTGTAAAATAACATACCCCCATTATAATATTTTCCTGTAAACGCACGCATGCAATCAAATATAAGCAAGCAAGAACCGAAGTGCAAGCAATTATTACACACATTGAATACAATCAACGATAATAATAATTACTATATAACATCAATGATAATATCAACAAAAATACACCAGCTCCTTTATACCTTATTTCATACATATTTTTATCCGGTAAATGTAAAGCAAGTCAAGACAAATCCCACCTAGCATTTACACAATCTATATATCTAAATGAAGAGACTCTGTTTGTCTGTCATGCTATACAAATTGTCATGTGACCACCTACAGCGCCAGGAATTCACACACGGAAAGTGTGTGACAGTGAGGGGGGACAGAGGATATTTTCGTCACAAAAAACACCCCACTAATTACTAAAGAGCCCATAAATCTTAAGAGCGAGAATTGGGGGAGAAGTGAGATGAACGGATTTTTGATGGCTGTACAAACGGAACCAAGGGCTCTGTCTCTCTCTCTTTATATATATACAATATTTGTAGAAATATTATTTATTTAAACTTATATAGCGATGACGATGACTAGTTTACGATGGCTGTGTGTACTATGTTGTTGTTGTAGTTGTTGTTGCTTATTTTTAATTACTTATATTTATTAATTTATTATTTATTTCCTCTTAAGGACAAAGACTATATATCCACCTACTGTAATTAATACCTCTCCTTTGTTTGTTCCACCTTACGTAGTATTTCCTTTCTAACCTCCTCCCCTTTCAGTATATTATTCCTCTCCCCTCCACCTGTATACCAATCCACCAATCCACTCTACTATAATTATATTTTATTTCAGAATCTTTTCTCTCCACTCTTTCCTTGTCCTCTTGTCTCTTCCACCCTCCACCTCATTCCCTTCTCATCAGACATAAAAGTATTTCCTCCACTTTCTATAATACTCAGTTTCCTCCACCACCACAAGTTGTTCCACTAATACTACCTTCTCCATCACCCTCCCCATTTCTCCACCACTACCCCAAGACCACCACCACCACCACTACTACATCGGACCTCTCTTGTTTTATATCTGTCTCTCCCACTTCAGACTACCTCCTACCGGTACTCCTCCCCTCCTTCCTTCCTCCTTACAAGCATTGCCTTCCCTTCCATCCACCTTCCCTCCAACCCTCCCCCTCCCACCACCCTTCACCTGTACCTCTCTCCCTCCTCCTCCACCGCTCCACACACCACCAACACCACCACCACAAAGGCACTAACACCAACAACAAAAGCCAGAGAGAGTGCCACCAGTCAGTGCAGCAGTTCAGCCTCTGGAGAGCGCACCTCCTTCCTTCCTTCCCTTCCTCAGTACGTAGTCACAGGCGGATTCACAACGGATACCCGACGGATTCAAAGTACACAGACGGATTCATTACTCACCACCGGAATTACAGTTTATAGACGGGCAAATTTATGGTGTAGATTCTGTATACATACGAGATTAACGGCAGATTTACACATTTATGATCAGAATTAATATTTGCTAACAGACTGGCTGTTTATAAACGGTCAACAGTTCAAGTGCAGTGTTGTATTACAGACGAATTCACTCGTGGTTTTACTGTTTACACACGGATTCAGGTATGGTTTCTCAGAGGCATTAGTTGCATCATAGTTAACATGTGAGACCACATACTTGTAGATTGAAACACGATTTCAGAAGCAAATTCTGTAAGAGTAATCAGTAGAAAAAAATTATATGTAGGTGTACACTGAACAATTCCTTCCACACATGCGTTACCAATATTCACTATTCCCTTAAAAGCCAACGCAATAAAATGCAGTCTCGTGAATTATATCATGGCATTGTCATCTGCTCGTTTCCAATTAAACGAAAACTGGCTGGAATGCAGGAGTGTATAATATCTTGACTGAAATGTACCAGTGGAGATTGCTTGATCATACTTTTTTATTTTCATGGTATTTATACCTCATATTTTCAACTGTCCTACCTTTTCTTATATTTCATTCGTACTTGCTGTCTCACCCTTCTATTCACATATCTGTGGTCCAGTAATGTCTTGCTGGCCTAGGGCGGTCTTTTTTCATCCTTAAATCATACCTCGTAAATCATTACTGCCTGCGGACCACAAACAGTGTAACCAAGACAGATGTGAGCGAGAGAACATATTGTCCCTGTTTGTAATTTGACTCCCTGGTGTTGTGTCACACTCATAAAAGCTCATACACAGCACAGACCCGTTTAGTTGTTATCAGTGGTTGCCTGGAATGGTGTGGTTTCCGGTCCCTTTGTGTGTGTGGGTGTGTTAAGTAGCGTAAATGAAGGCTTATAAATATTTCACGATCTTATTTCATTGTTTTTGTTGCTGTTAGTAATGTGACCTTGTCCTACCTTGATAAGTCCAGCAATGACATTTTTATTTCATTCTTTCCATCACCTGGCACAATAGAGCTCTGGGCTTTAAGTAACTATACGTGATGTGGCTTTGTCCTGTCTTCAAAAATGTTCCATAAAAATTAACGCAATGGAATGTTTTATTTCTTAAGACAAACAGTATCAGTGGTTTATTTATCTTTACGAAAGTATTATTTGCAGACACTCTTTTCAAATTGTTAAGTGTTAAAGTAACCTGTATGAATGTTGATAAAAATGAATAATTAAAAACTGACAATAGAACCCACTCTGGTGTGACAAAGAACTATAATTATATAAGAGTCGGGGGGCTGCTCAGTCAGAGAGCTTGAGGAACTTCAACAACAACAACAACAACAACTATATGCTCAATAAGAGACCGGACGTTTGAAGTGTGTCTGTTTCATGTGTCCGCAACTGTGTACCTAATGATTAAACTGTTCCGAAATGCAGTCAACATAAGCAGGGAACATCTTTCAGCCATAGAGAACAGTCACCGCCAAACCACGTGTTTATTTACCCGTACCATAAAATCTCTGTAACCACAATGCTTCTTTTGACTTTGTAACGTCATGCTCTATAGTTAGACGAAACTACCTCGTGCTGTAGAAAGTGTACACATTGACAGACCATAATTTCAAGATATTTACGAGGCCTTCCCTTCGTTTAGACAGGCATGGACTTTGTACTTCATCTTTGAATCATCGCTATCATGAGGTAGCAATTATATGTACAGTCGCGGTCAATAATAATCATCCACATATGGGTATCTCAAACAATTTACTATCTAATGTGTTCACGTTCACATAATTATTATGATGTTATTGTTTTAAGTAGTGTGTAGCTACTTGTTGTAAAGTAAAAGATAGTAGTTAACCTATTCATTAGAAAGTTTATCAGCTAAGGAACAGAGGGAAGCTGTCAAACTCTTACGTGAGGTACCCCTATATGGATGATTATTATAATAATGACCGCGACTGTATATGGCTGAATAATGTAACAGAGTTTATTTTAACTACAATCAATCCCTCTAATTTCGACACCAAATCATCCATCCAACCATCATCCACTTATCAAGCCATGCAATCAACCAGCCATTACATCCACTATTATAATCACAATGAGTGCCAGAAAACCACAGCATTACCTTGCCATCCACCCAACAACCCTGGGGATAAAATATGAATCACACATTTTACTGACAACTGTAAATTCCTTTCTTCATATTTTTTGTATACATAAGTTAAGGGGATGATAGTACAGTGTTGGTAAATCTGAAGCAAATGATTCCTCCTAACTATCCCAAGCAACAGGCCACCATAATATGTGTCCATCTGGTTCTGTTTCCTGGCATACTTTGGAGGAATCAAGGTGCTATAATGTACCATAAGTGTATTACTCCCATAAGTTTGCGGTGATAAGTGAGCGACGGTGAGCATTGAAAACACAGACTCAGAAAGCGTGCTGTTATTATTAGCTTGTTTAAATCTTGAGATACTGTGCCAAGGTTCTTCGAAATTAAAGAACATCAATAATTATAGAATATCAGTGAACACATACAGGATAATAATGTCAGTGAACATATACAGCATAATGATATAATTGGTAATGATGAAGTAAGTCATGAAAAAGAAAATGACTCTAGAGAGATATATATTTGAAAACTTTTAAGCCTTCAGCACAATTATTATCCGTCTTGACCTGAACTAAGAAACAAAGATATGTAATAAAAACTTAATCTTATGTAATAAAAACTTAATCTTATGTAATTTCATGTTATCATTTTTGTACGATGCTATACTTTGCCCGATAAATACCGCACGAATCAATTACACGAATGACTTGCAACACTTTCATTATGTAAACCACAACCGCAAATTATCGTACAGGCTTCTTCTCTTTTCGTTCAAGACCGAAGACAACGTTCATTCATCTGGAGAACCTGAGTGAAAAACTGTGAACCAACCCACCCACCAACCCAGCCAACCAACCCAGCCAACCACGGCACTGTAAGAAACTGTTTTGAATAGTCACCTTCGTTGTATCATTCCTTATTCTGCACCTTATTACACTTTAGTTCTACACCTGTTTCCTTATACTTTTGTTAGGTTGTGGTAGAAAAATCCAGGTTGTATAGATTATGCACCATTTTTATCATTATAATCTTATCCAAACAGTATTTCTATGTGATATAAATAGAATTGCTTTAATTTGCAGTGATCAACATTAGAGAAAGTAAAATTCCTGAATACTGATTCTGATACGGATTAACACTAACTTGTATTACATTTATATATATATTTATTTGTTTTTGCTTGGAGAGAGAAAAACTTGAGACAAAATTTTAAGTATGTCCTTTCACTATTTTTGTGACAAGCAACCAGAAAGGAACACACACACAGAGGAAGATATGCAGATTAACAAATACACAGACAAACATTGAATGTGAATAGAACATATCCACCATGGTGGACCTAATAACAGTATTGACAACTATTACTCTTAATTGGTAGTGGTAGTGAAAACGGATTGTAGAGTTCATAAGTAGCATACAATATGAACAGAAATCGTCTAAAAATTATAATAACTATAGGAAATACTAAGAGAAATAACCTTGACAGACATTACAACCTTCAAAATATACGAATCAAAGAGAGAGAGAGAGAGAGAGAGAGACAGAGAGACACAGACACCCAGAGACAGTGTCACAGACATACACAGAGAGAGAAAGAGAGAGAACCAGCTAAAGAAACACAGAAGTGAGACGGTACTATTATGGCCACACCTGTTAGAAAGTGCCACATGCAGGTATAGAGGAGGAGGGGCATTGTGTGGGGCTCAATGGATGGACTAAAAGAGTGAGGCAGGAGGTCTGGTCTTGGAGTGGGGTGGTTGGGGTTGTTGTTGTTGTGGCTGGGAGTGAGAGTGAATAGACGAGACGAGAGAGATGATTGGTCAGTGGGGAGAGGTCGTGTGTGTGTGTGTGTGTGTGTGTGTGTTGTGTTCGTGTGTGTGTGTTGTGTTCGTGTGTGTGTGTTGTGTTCATGTGTTTGCGTTGTGTTCGTGTGTGTGTGTTATGTTCGTGTGTGTGTCAAAAAGTAAACATAATGACAAAGAAATAAAGTGGTGGATTTTTCTCAGGAAGTAACACAAAATATATATAAGTCACGTCACTTTTCCAATGCATATCCTTTCACCTCTTATTGTTCACTGTTTCACCCAAGTCATCCATACCATGTAATCCCTCACTCAATTCACCCCTTTAATGTGCAAGTACTGTACCTTTGTTTACTGAATTGTACATACATTACCATCTCGAGTGTGGTTGCAACATATAGTGAGAAGTATTCATGGAGCTTTATTCATGCTATTCATGGAGCTTTACGTTCATTTTTCTCTTGTCAAGCAAATTCATTAATGTTGTGGTTGCTGAGAGAGTGATGACATTTCCATCGACTTAATAATGTTGTGTAATACCGTATGTAAGACTTTTCGTATATTACAAAGCCTTCAGCAAGTGTAATTATTATAAGGTTTGCACTGTAGGTCACTCACTGTGTACCATCAAGTTTCCTCTCTCACGTTTACAGCAATTACTACAAGTCTCTAGAAATTATTTGTGATGTTCAGCTTGATTCTTGTATTAGCTTCATCATATTTATCACACTGTATCACCGACCAACCAACCCATCACGATTTCACCGCGTCATTTCTCTCACAACATGTAACCTTGCCACAAATTACACAATGATTATTTAAGTGAAACCCTCGCCAATTAGAGCCATCACCAGCCATCACCCATTGAGTATGAAAATAAAAAAGAAAGACACGACAACACAACACAACACAACACGACACCTCAACTCAGACGGGAATGATTTTGCTGCCTTGAAAACTACACGACTGACCACTCATTTAGGAGATAACATACGTAGTTGAAAAAAAAATAAAAAATGAACGCCTCGAGTTCTCCACAATATGCTAGGAAACAGGACCATATTAACACACATAATGGTGGCCTGTCGTTTGTAATAGTCTGGAGGAATCAGTTGCTCCAGATTTACCGACACTGACCTACCCACTCTTAATTAAGGACCCTGTGATCGTGTATGAGACTTGGTGGCTTTTGATTCCTCCTGACTATGCCACGAAACAAGATCCTTCCATATAGGGGGTGTTTCGTGGCAATGTGTGAAGGACTTTCCAAACTCTGATTTTCTGACTACATCATGAGTTCCCTTAAAGCATTATCAGACAGCGACCTCCACTATGTTGTTACTGATACTGGCTTAGTCTCTACCTCCCACATCTGTAACACACACACACACATACATATCTATAACACACACTCATATACACTTCTATAACACACATACATATCTATAACACACACTCATATACACTTCTATAACACACATACACATCTATAACACACACACACACACACACACACACACACACACACACACACACACACACACACACACACACACACACACACACACACACACACATCTTTCAAGAGCACTTCCATACTTATAGCTCATTAAAACTCAACACAAGGGTGACACACACTGGCATATTTGTGGTTAAAAATATCTTGACCGAAATAATACAGCTGTCAGGTTTCGGGAATGACTTGTAAAATATCGACATTCACACACATTATACAAATAAACACACACAATATTAACACAAACACGCACACTCAAACAAAACACACAAGAACTAGATATCAAACACACATAAACGCAAACGAGTGATTTTACACACACACACACACACACACACACACACACACACACACACACACACACACACACACACACACACACACACACACGTCCAGCTGGTTTTTGCTATGAGTAACAACCAGATTGGATCCTTTCCAATTTCCTTAAATGGGAGATACTTTTTTTTTTTTGGTGAATTGGAAGGTCTATCATTCCTCCAAACTATGACATGAAACAACTGGTCCCCTATTAGTAACATTGAGGTTATCCGTTTCCTGGCATAGTTTGGAGGAATCAGTAGCCCTCCAATTTACAAAAATGAGAATACTCCCTTTAATATTTGGACTGAAATAAGACATACTTGACCTTTTGAAGTTGCTGACGGATTATTTTCACTTCTGTCTATCACAAGACGATTATTATTATCATTATTATTACTATTATTATCATTACTATCATTATCATCACTATTAGTAGTAGTAGTAGTATTACGGTACTATTATTATTATTATTATTATTACTATTATTATTATTACATATTTTATTTATTTTAGTTTTTGAAGGATGAATTACGATTGTCCAAAGAGTTTAAGCTATTTGAAGGAATACATAAATATCCATTGTAAATAAACATCGAATGGTAAATGACTTGTACTAATGCCACACAACTGAAAGTGTAAGAATCACCATTCGTTCAAGGACTAATTTAACAAGTATATATTATTACACTACCGTAGCTATTTTTCCTCCGTACTAACAATTAAGTATTTTACCAGACGTATATTAATTACTGTAGAACCCAAACACTTATATAATATGATGGTGAGTCTGAAGAACGAAGCGACAACGTAAGGAAAGTATAACTATAATATAAGATTTCTGACCCTGAACTCTATAATTATACGGAATAGTCTTCCCCGAGGGTGGTTGTGGAAGACACACGTACAAGGTTTAATTAAGGGACCCTGTGATGTAGTCAGAAAATTAGAGTTATACGAATCGTTCAAATATTGCCACGAAACACCACCTATATGGAAGGAGCTTGTTTTTTTATGGCATGGTCAGGAGGAATCAGAAACCTCCAGTTTTTATACACGATCACAGGGTCCTTTAATTAAACCTGTTTGCAAATATCTTGAAAAACATAACAGTAGTGGAAAAATAATTATAGAATTGTGAAAGGATTATTATGTACTGAAAAATTCCTGCTCGTCATGGTAGGGAGCAAATCAAATAGTCATTGCCGGTAGTGAAGTTGTTTTGGTACGAGACCCAACACTCAGAGGAGGTTGGAGTGAAAAGAAAGACACGAGTTCTCCTTATAATATTATACCACAGAAAACGAATTACTGTGTGAGAAAACGGAGAAATCATGCGGTTACTATCCTAATGCATATCTATCTCTACTAGCTCGCCTGTAGTACAATAATTATGTTTATTGGGTTATTTAATTTTATTATCAATGTCGTCTTTGTTCTCTTTCATTACTGCAATTGTTTACTTACATTTACTCATTAATTTCCCACGCGTTTTCAAGGTAAATAATGAACTTGAAAAAAAAATCTCTACTTGCTTTCTACATGGTGTGCTTATATTTCTTTTATTTATATTTCATGGCTTACTTAGGCAACCTTCACGTCATTGCTAAAGTTTGTTCACTAAAAATATAAAATTAGTTGTCGGCATGGCTGCATGAATATAGCCTAGTTGTTTATTCTGATTTATGCTGGATGATTTTGCTAGTCACAAGGAGGCCTAATGCAAACAATGGGTTTAATTAACACTCCAATACAAAGACTACCTCACTTCCATAACACACACACAGACACACACACACCTATTCAACTTTCAAATCGTCCCATATCTATCGCTTTTGTAATCACCAAAGAATAATGAAACTGAACTTGGAGTAAAATAATGAAACTGAACTTGGAGTAAAATAATAAAGCAAATAATTAGTGTTTTTTGTTTTGTGGTTAATAGACTACTCGATTGACACATTTGTGATAGGTAGTTATAGCACTCTGAGTTTCCTTTCACTATTTTGAATTGTATATTATGGATTACATTAACACCCACCTCAGTGTTGTTGATTGATTATGTTTCGGTAGAATAAAAATATTTGACCTTTGTCGTTATGTACCGTTTATTGATCAATATTCTATACTTCCTTATGTACAGTATAGGAACGTACAGGAAATTAAATATTATTCTATCCACGATTGAGAATATGTAAACCAAAACGATACCTTCCCAAGAAATATGTAGATAAAACAACACACCAACTATAGAGTTTGTTCACGATGAATGAATGTAGAATGTGTTGATCAAACCATTTAGTCCAGGGAAAAAATAATTATTAACGTGAACTCCAATGAACATGGTAAAAAATAACTCCTCCCTCCCTCTTTTTCCCCCATGCAGTGAGAGCTCGTGGAATTGTTTTGTGTAGCACCACATTTCATTTTGCCATCACTCCAGCATTTTATTTTCTGGTGTTATGTATTGTTGTTTTTTGTTTGTTTTGTTTTTGTGTGTGACAAAAGCATAAAGAACAATTGCTTAAGCTTTACATTATATATATTATGCCTTTGTTGACAATTCTAGCAATTTTTCTTTAACCTTGATAGATTTTTGAGTCGCCAGCAGTCATTGCTTATATTCATAGATTAAAAACAAACCCTTTGAAAACGACTTAAACGATAATTAATAATACCTGAACTAACGCCAGACGATAAAATTTTTTTATATAAAAACTCGCATCCCATCATTCAGTTAAGGACCTCTGTGATGTGATGTAGTCAGAACATTACAGGTATACGAGTCCTTCAAATATTGCCACGAAACACCACCTACATGGAAGGAGCTTGTTTCATGGCGCAACAGGAGGAATCAGAAGCCTCCAATCTTCATACACGATCGATCACAAGGTCTTTAAATTAACAGATGCATACTATTATATTATACTCTTTACATAGACGATGTAAAAATAATGTGAACAGAAAAAGTGAAAATGGAAAAAAAAAAAAGTGAAAATAGTTGACGAATTTATTAGTAACTCAGACGTTGTAGAAGTTGATGACCTTCTGACTCGCCAAGGGAATATATAAACGAAACTATACGTACTCGATGAATGGACCAAAGAAAAAATGAAAAAGTAGAAATGGTCGAACGTGACGGAAGGTTGGTTTATTGTCTTTTTTTTTTTTTTTTTTTTTTTGTTCCTGACTTGGGAATAAAAACGTCACAATTTAGTATATACTATTAATATTTAATTACGCAGCTTTTTTTCTGTTACGAAATTGTTTAAATGTGCAAGTACTGGCGCAGGTATAAAAATAGTCATAGTAATTTAATAGCAGTAGCATTATTATTATTATTATTATTATTATTATTATTATTATTATTATTATTATTATTATTGGTGTGTTATATAATAGTGGAGGTAGTAACTCATGACAGCGGGAAAAATATAAAAAATATGAGATTTAACATCATTCTCTCTCTCTCTCTCTCTCTCTCTCTCTCTCTCTCTCTCTCTCTCTCTCTCTCTCTCTCTCTCTCTCTCTCTCTCTCTCTCTCTCTCTCTCTCTCTCTCTCTCTCTCTCTCTCTCTCTCTCTCTCTCTCTCTCTCTCTCTCTCTCTCTCAGGGTAAAGGTAAAGGGAGGAAAAATGTTCTAGTGTCAATATTTTGGATGTCCAATATTATAACAGCGAGTGAATTGTGATGGTAGTAGTAGTAGTAGTAGTAGTAGTAGTAGTAGTAGTGGTGATGGTAGTAGTAGTGGTGATGGTAGTAGTAGTGGTGATGGTAGTAGTAGTGGTGATGGTAGTAGTAGTGGTGATGGTAGTAGTAGTGGTGATGGTAGTAGTAGTGGTGAGGGTAGTAGTAGTGGTGATGGAAGTAGTAGTGATAGTAGTAGTGGTAGTAGTAGTGGTGATGGTGTCAGCAACATATTAACATAAACATAAATAAATCAATGCACACATAGATAAATAATTAATTGTAAACAATAACAACAGCATAAAATATATAGACAGCAGAGATAATATACTGAAAGTTACAAAACAAAAATTAATAAAGTATAATAATAATAACTACATTCTTCAATATATATATATATAAATATTTTTTTTTATTATTAAATTAAATACATGAAGTTTAAAATAGATCAAAGACACTGAGGTCTCTGATGCTCCCATTGTCCCATCATCTTTATGTAAAAAAATATAAAAACAAATATATAAATAAACAATAAACCTGTCCTTGTGCGAAGAAATGGACGTAATGCAGGAAGGAAGGAACGAAAAGGAATGAAATAGTTGTGGATTGGATGATGCACGGGTCTCAAAACAGGATGGAAAGGGGGGGAGAGGAACAAGCTCTTAGAAAACGGGCTCAGTGACAGTGGTTCGGATGCAACGAAGACCTGACTAAACTAATTCCTTTAAAAATATCACACGCAAAAAAAAAAAAAAAAAAAAAAAAAAACATATACACACACACACAGAAATAGCGTAAAAATGGGATACTACTCGAGATCCTTAAGCCCTCAAGATGCAGACCAAGCCCCCCTACTTAAAGGAGGCTGGGAAACTCTAAGCTGATCTGTAAATTCTGGGATCTGCTTGGTTGGTTGGTTGGTTGGATGAAAGATGAAGTGCATGCCAGGGGGTGGGGAGGGGAGGAGTGGGGTGGGGTGGGGGGTGGCTGTCTGGATAGGAAGGGGATTTTGTATGTCGTATTTTTTTTCTTTGTGTGTGTGTGTGTGTGTGGTGTGTGTGTGTGTGTGTGTGTGTGTGTGTGTGTGTGTGTGTGTGTGTGTGTGTGTGTGTGTGTGTGTGTGTGGTGTGTGTGTGTGTGTGTGTGTGTGTGTGTGTGTGTGTGTGTGTGTGTGTGTGTGTGTGTGTGTGTGTGTGTGTGTGTGTGTGTCCGCTCTGAATCCTGCAGTATTGGTGATGGTTTATTACGTGATATAGACTCAGCATGCATACACACATACATATACGCACACACACGCACACACATACAACTACCTTATATTGTCTGTCTGTCTGTCTCTCTCACACACACACAACTACCTCACCTTGTCTGTCTCTCTCTCTCATATATACACTCACACACACACACACGTCATTACACTTAATACAATAAAGTTTTAATCATCCAACACTCTAAAAGTTTTAATCAAGTCGTCATAAACACATTATTTCCCGACGTAACCCTCCTGACTCGCGAAAGGCTAGAAAAACAGGGTTAAGGTGGGAATTCTTTTTTTGGTAGATTGCAGTGCCTTGATTCCTCCAAAGTATGCCAGGAAATAGGATCACATAAACAAAAATAATGGTGTTCTGTTACTTAGAATAATTTGGAGGAATTATTTGCTCCAGATCTACCAACACTGAATTTCCCCCATAAGGGACCTTGTGATGTAGTTAGAAATTTGAATATAAACGAGTCCTTCAATTATTGCCACGAAACACCACTTATATGGAAGGAGTTTGTTTCGTGGCATGATCAGAAGGTGAATTGGAAGGTCTCTGATTCCTCCAAACTCAGCCACGAAACTGATCCGCTGTTGATAGCACTGAGGGGCGTCCGTCTGTTGTCTGGCATGGTTAGGAGGAATCAGTAGCCTTCCAATTAACCAACAAGAGAATCTCCCCTTAAAGTTGCAAATTAAGAAAAAAACCTGAAATAAAAACAACAAAAGCACAATAAATGCTGTCGCAAAAATAACTAAATGTATAAAAAACAATGTTAACAAACAATTATGCAACAAATGATTTTTTTTTTTTTCAAAATGTTCCCATAAATTTATTAAACAAGATTACAGAGAGTGACACTATTTTTTTTTATCAAGATTTATGACCAGATTTTCAAGAGTTGGAATAATATTTAACTGGATTTTGACAGGGAAGGTCCAGTGTTCAGGGTAAAGTGACAATTTTACCCTCAGTTCCCGGATGACTGGTTGGTTGGAGGGATAAACTAACACCTCTAGAGGCTGCCTGAACCATAACCAGGTGAAGTTAGCGAGATGAAAGATGGGGGTCGTCATTTCCCTTGGCTATTATTATATATATATATATATATATATATATATATATATATATATATATATATATATATATATATATAATACTGTACTCTATTATATAAGCGTAAGAGAAAAAAGTAACTTTAACAAACAATTACCCCTTCAAACAAATAATAATAATAAATAATAATTAATAATAATAATAATAAAGAAAAAAACATGGTATGAGTAAAAAATACAAACAAACAAACATGGTACCAAAAATTGAGATGAGTACAAGGCAAAACAATACTCAGGTCCAAAATGTCAAAATCTACAACCATATTCAGAAGGCAAATGGAAAGACAACGAACGTGGGAGGGAAAAATAGTAGTGGTGTTGGGAGGGAAAAATGGGATAATACAATTTTCCTTACCACCTCTCTCTCTCTCTCTCTCTCTCTCTCTCTCTCTCTCTCTCTCTCTCTCTCTCTCTCTCTCTCTCTCTCTCCTTTTTGTATTCCTCGTATTAATTTGTTATAGTATTTCTCTCTCTCTCTCCTTTTTATGTTTTTCTCGTAGTCATTTCTTATAGTATTTTCTTCTCTCCTTCTCCTTCTCCTTTCCTTCACCTTTTTTCCCTCCACATTTATCATACACCTTGTGGGTCGGTAGTCACAAAACATCCTCGAATTTGGAAATGTTGGTATGATTGTATTACCGACCTCACCATAGTGTTTCAGACTCATTTCGAAGCAGTGAAGGGTTTTGTTATTCTATTTGTATAAGCTATTGTTATGATTTCGAAACAGTGCCGGTTCATACCTAGGTCTTGCCCTAGATAAACGCTTACGAAAAAATGATCAAGTTAAGGTGGTGGTAATTCTTTTTTTGTTACATTGGAATGCCTTGATTCCTCCAAAATATGCTAGGAAACAGGAACAGAAGAGCAAAAATAATGGTGTTCTGTTGCTTATAATAGCTTGGAGGATTCAGTTGCTCTAGATTTACCAAAACAAAAGTTTCCCCTTAAAGAGTGAACTTTGCTTTTGTGAGGGAATACGGGCCAGGGCTCCTCTTTCTGCTGGTAGTCTCGCCAACCGAACTAACTTCTCCTTTCATCTCTCCTTTCACTTTCAAATGATCCTTGTCTGACTTGTACACCCTCTTTCTGTCTCCCTGTCTACCCTCTCACTATACCTGCCTGGCTACCCTGCCTTCCTGTATATCTGTTTGCCTACCCTGCCTGCCTGTATATCTGTTTGCCTACCCTGCCTGCCTGTATATCTGTTTGCCTACCCTGCCTGCCAGTATATCTGTTTGCCTACCCTGCCTGCCTGTGTATCTGTCTGCCTTCATGCCTGCCTGCCTTCCTATCCACGAACTTCTCCAGCCTCCCTAACAAGAATCAGAAGTGCTGACGTCACTAGCCGTAACAACCAATCACTGGACTTCAACAAGCATCCAATATGGCGGTCACAACAATACCTTACATTGTTTCGAGATTGGTTCTGGATCGACGCGGCGCCCAAACCCTTAATAAAACACTACCTACATCTATTCAGACAGTAACCCTTATTGGAACAAGTCAAAAGTAGCATGAAATAATTTACCAAACTTTGGTCATCACGTCCTGTAAAAAAATATTGTAGTTGATGTTTAGCTAAAAGGTCTATAATTATAGTGAATAAGTCATTATTATTATATATTTATATTTTTCTAACGATCGTCACTACAAATGTATCAATATTTTGCTTTTGGAAGACAATGTTAAGATATTTTTTTGTGACATACCACCTTTTCTAGTTAATGAGGTTATTTTTAGTCATAAACTTTACATTGAGTTACCGGTACGTTAGTTTTATATACACTCGCAATCCAAAATATGTATCCAGGCTTGCTTCGAATATCCTGATCGAGTATTAAGTGAGCTCAAGCTAATATGAAACAGGATATTGCGTTTTAATTCCTTCACTAGTATGTCGAATTGGTTGCTGAATTTCTCATCTATCACTGTCTCCCACTCTTAACGTTTCACTTCCACTACTATGTATATGATTATATACATTTATATTTTAATTTGTACCACTCTTCCCTCTGACCCTATTTCCTTTTCTCCTTCACGTCCTCATTACTTGCTCCCACCGAGCTAGGTACAGGCATTAATTTTCATGCTTGGCCTCACTGCTTGCATAATTTATCTTTATTCTCACTCTCTCATATATATATATATATATATATATATATATATATATATATATATATATATATATATATATATATATATATATATATATATATATATATATATATATATATATATGTGTGTGTGTGTGTGTGTGTGTGTGTTTGTGTTTGTGTGTGTGTGTGTGTGTGTGTGAATGTCGAGTGCATTATTATAATAAATTATGTGTCATAAGAGGGACAGAGCACATAGTTACCGGAGCGTGTACATGTAACCACAAGACTGTGACTATTTACTATACACACACAACTCCTCTGAGTCTGAAAAAGTGAGAGGAGAGGGACTGAAGGGAGGATAAGTGATAAAAAAAAATAAGGAAGAGGATACGGCAGAAAAAAAGAAGGATGAATGGTTGAAAAGGAGAGGAAGGAAGATAAAATGAAGGAATGAAGGGGATAAGGTAGAAAAAAAGAGGAGGAAAGAGTGTAATGGGGGGAGATAATGTAGAAAGTAATGGAAGCTTAATATAGAGAAATTAGGAGAAAAGTTCGAAAAGAAGATAGAGAGAGGAGAGGAGAGGAGAGGAGAGGAGAGGAGAGGAGAGAGGAAGTAAAGAGACAAAGAGGAAAGTACTGTAGATGAAGTGAAGGTGGAAGAAGGGAGTTAGGAAAGAAATGGATAAATACGAAAAAGAAGGAAGGATATGAGAGATAGGGATGAGACAAGGGGATTGAAAATAAAACATAGTGAAGCAAATAGAAAGTAGTAATACCCCCGTATGAGATGTGGGAGAGGAAAAAGAAAAAGTAGACCATATAACAGAGGGAAGGAAAGGGGGAAAATACCCACAACGACGGGAATATACACATCACCCACCTCCACTAAAACAACATAAACAAAGACTAGCCAATTTTAGCGGGTCATACATAGAACTTTGGTACATATAAGCGCCTTGATTCCTCCAAACTATGCCAGGGAACAGCACCAGATTAACAAGAATAATGGTTACCAGTTGCTTGGAATACTTTGGAGGCATCAGTTGCTCCAGAATTATTAACACTATAACATTCCCTTAACCTCTACCTCGACCACATTTTAACAGCCTATTCACTCCTTATATTTCTCCTTCACCCCACTCTGCCTTCCCTTCTGACCTTCTTACTCCACCGCTGGTAAAAAATCCATTAAGTAAATAAGAAAAGTCCATATGTGAGCACAATGGCGTGGCTTGAACTACTCTGTATATACTATCCAGCTTCCTGGTTCAGAACTCCGGGATTAGAGAGTATTAAAGCGAATCTCACTGAGGCACATTTTCCTCCAACCGCTGGCCAATAAAAGGCTTCCTCCGTACTCAAAATTTTATTCAGATTTTTATAAAGTGTTGCTACTTCACAATTTTAAGAAATTGAAATTTGTCTTTAAAACATAATCTGTTTTTACCTCTATGCTTGTCAAATAGTAAGATTGTTTTCGAATTATATAACCAGATATACACAGTTTGTTCATCTACCCAAAGGGTCTGAAAGGAGCAGGTAAATCTGACCGGATAACGGAGGATGAGGGACAGAAAACGAAGGAAATTGGTAGCAGTGTGACGGACCCTATAAGTTGTCAGATATTTTGTGTAAAGAGTGAGATAGTTGTTGTCTGCCTGAAAGTGACATCTGGCGTGGACATGTTCAACTCTCCCTGTAACTCTCAGCTATATGAACCTAGTTGGCAGCACGACTTGCAACGCTCCAGATTTGACACGTGTCGGCTGTCTGTACTCCTGGTATGAAGTTGAAATAAATATATCTATATGAATCGTGTCGTATATTGTATGAGCCCAAGGAGGAATTGCAGCACATGAGAAGCAAACCCTGGCTGATTCAAGTCCAGAGCAGAGGTTAGGCAGTATAGGACGAGACATGAGAGTCAACTGAAGTCGTATGGATCCTCTAAGTTCTCTCTGTCCTCCCCATCTCTTTGACTTTTGGAGGAGTTTCGTCTGGGTGGAAGTAAACAACTGATGAAATTGACTTTACCCCGAGTCCCTCCACGACAACAACAACAACAACAACAACATGGTCGCTGAGGTGTTATGAGGCTTCTGCTTCTTCCCTCTCTACCAGGGATACTTAAAGGGAAATAATTATCTTGTTAGTAAATTGAAAGGTCTCCTAACTAGAGGAATTTAGAGGAATTACAGACCTTCCAATTCACCAACAAGAGAATCTCCCCATAAACTCATGCTGTAAAATTATTGTCCCTAAAACATAGAAATTGTTGAATGTTGTTATTAAAAACGTCTAGAGCTCTTGTGGTGTTAGTGCCGGCAAAGGTTATAAGAAGTGCGGTGCAAGATGAGGGGGAATTTGCAAGATAGACAGTTTAGTTTTTCTTGCCACTACGCGTTCCTCTTTTTCATTTAGAATCATGTTCCACAGTGTGTTTTTTCCCTTCTCTGTAAACTCTTGATAGATGATACAGAAAGGGCAGAATGAGAGGGGGCTGGGCTGTAAAGAGAAGGATGAAGAAGATAACAGAAAAGAAGAGATAAAATGTAAGAGGAGGAGGAGTAGGAGGAGCAGGAGGAGGAAGACGTTGAGGAGGAAGAGGAGGAAGACGTTGAGGAGGAAGAGGAGGAAGGAGGAGGAGGAGAAGAATATGAGGTCGGTACCAGATGATATGTGAGGTAGGAGGGGAAGTAGTAGGGAAAGGAGAAAAGGAGGGCAGAAGGGACGCATAGAAAATGAGAAGACAGGGAAGATCTAGATCAGCAGGGAGGGAGGGAAGTATATAACATGAAGTAAGGAAACTCTGGTCTTCTTTCCTTCCTTGCTTCCGTCTTTACTTCCTTACATATTTACGTATTTCCTTCATTTTTTTACTTCATTTTTCCCAACTATTACTAGTCATTTCTACATACATCCTCCTTTCCTTCTACTTTTCTGCCTTACTTACTTTTTTCTCTCTTTCCACTCTTCCTTCCCACACACCAAGGCCACCTTCTTTCAATAGGGAAGGGGAAGAGAACCCTTACGTAAGAATGAGTATACATGAGGGTGAAGCGACCTCATTTGGCCAATAGATGTGAGTAGCATTTTCATTGTCTCTTGTTGGGGTGACTTGTGTTCCATCGTTGCCAGTTTGTTTCCAGTGATATATTCTGGCTTGATTAAGGAAAGGGTCTGTAAAGTGGAATTGGAGGTCACTGATTACTTCTTTGGTGCACATTTTCCAGGAATCAGTGGCCTTCTAATTATTCATCAACAACAATAACAAAAACAAAACAACAACAAAACAAAAACAAAACTACCATAACAACAATAAAACGCAAAAAAAAAAAACGAAAAACGCCAACAACAACAACAAAAATGCCAACAATGTCAACAACAACAACAAAATCAAAACAACATCAGTAACAACATCAACAACAACAACAACTCAGGCTCCCTTAACCCTTCCCCTCCTCATCTTTTTTACCAGCTGGGCCTTTTATTATTATCTTGCAAATTTCAACGTCAGGGAGCGTTAGTTTACACAGCCACGGTTCTTACACACACATATAACACAACAATAGTCTTCATCTTCACACACACACACACACACACACACACACACACACACACACACACACACACACACACACGGGATTACGGACCATAAAGTGAGTGACGTCTGCTTAATTAAATTGTGTTTATTGAGGTCGAACTGCATAGAGTCTCCTTATAACCTTTTGAACAATGCAGCAAAGAAAATAGATCCCCGTGTTGGTAATGTTTGGAAAGTGGTGGGTGATGTAGTCTGAAAATTGGAGGTAAACGAGTTCTTTAATTAAAATAATATTGCCACGACACACACCACGTACTTTATTTATTCTTAAGGGACCCTGTGATGTAGTAAGGAACTTGGAGGTAAACGAGTCCTTCAAATATTGCTACGAAACACACCACCTACGGTATATGGAAGGAGCTTCAGTCCTCTTTCCCTTCTGAGTACAAAAAATATTGTAAATAATAATAATAATAATAGTAATAGTAATAATAATAATAATAATAATAATAATAATAATAATAATAATAATAATAATATTAAAAATCATACAAAGCTTATGTCATTATTTTTTTTAAGCAATTACGAAAACTAGAGCCAATTATCCGTCTCCAGTGCTTTGATTCAGGTGGTAATTTATTTTGGTACATTGGAGTGCCTTGATTCCTCCAAAGTATACCAGGAAACGGACCAGATGAACAAAAACAATGGTGTTTTGTTGCTTGGAATAGTTTGGAAGATTCAGTTGCTCCAGATTTACCAACACAAAAGACACAGAATTCATCCCTCTCTCTTTCACACAATCGAGATGACTATATGTTGTTCTGTATCATAATGTTTATACAGTATACAAATTTCGCACAGTCACACAACAAGGTTATTTTAGTATTGTCTCGAAATAAATGTGGGTAAAGTTTTGCACGTAATGAATCAATTATGCAAACATTTAATTAACGTTCTCACATAACAAGGCTTCATATCCTAATAAGGTAATTTCTCTCAGTCTTCGGTGAATGTTATGGGTAAGTCAAGTCGTGTGATAATAAATCCTATGCTAAGAATATCATTATAATTTCCTATAAAATTATATGCATTATCTTTTTCTGCAGATACATTGAAGTGAAGAAAAAGTAACCACTACAGTACAGTATATTATATTAAATTAGGCCAATTTGGTTACAGATTCCCTCACACAAAGAATAGAATACGGAAAAATTCACCTCGTGAACTGTGATCATTCATCAGCAAAATATAAGTGTGAAGAAAAGTTGTTCAAGGAAAGAAATGTGACCCACTGAAAGGGGTAAGATAACGAGTCATATATTATATACTACATCAACAAAAAATAATTAATACCGAGAAAAAAAAAATACTTGTGGAAGCCAAGAGGATATAGTACATTACAACACGAGCAAGAAAAAGGAACAGAGAAATTATAAACAAGTGCAAAAGTAGAAAAAGAAGAATCAAGAGAGGAGGAAGATAAAAAGAATCAAGAGAGGAGGAAGATAAAAAGAATCAAGAGAGGAGGAAGATAAGAAGAGATGGATTCCGTACAAAAAAAGATTCCTCCGTTCTCCGTCCTCCTGGTGATGTTGGTGATGGTGGTGACGGGTGAACAGTCCTCCAGGATAGAGGTAAGGAGAGAGAAAGTGAGAGAGAGAGAGAGAGAGAGAGAGAGAGAGAGAGAGAGAGAGAGAGAGAGAGAGAGAGAGAGAGAGAGAGAGAGAGAGAGAGAGAGAATCATCATCCCTCAGTTACTAATATTTTTCATTACTCCTCATACAATGCTCGTCTCATTAACCTTAATTTTCACATCGCTACTTCCCAATTACCCTAACAACCAAACTCATTTATAGTTTCCATGACCCTTAATCATCTCTTGTACAGTTGGGGAATAATGTATCTGAACACTGGTGGCGGTTTCTGACAACGTCTCCACAAGTAAACACATCAATGAGAAAAAGTCTTTATGAAATCAAGAGCAACTTTTATTTCACTGCCTGTGGTTGGTCGATGTCACCCCCAAAAAATTATCGTTATGTAGTAATGAATAAATTTTGTCTATTACTAAAGTGTTTATCACTGAAATTGTTAGCAGAAGCCGTCAACGGTGTCCAGATACTTTGTTCCCCAACTGTACAATGTAATGCCTCTTATTATTTTCCAAGATTTCCGCTGTACCTCCCACTAACATAATCTCTCAATAATCTCATAACCCTCACATATCTCTCACTACATCCCCACACCCCTCACTACTTCCCCGCACCCCTCACTACCTCCCCACACCCCTCACTACCTCCCCAACACCCCTCACTATCTCCCCACACCCCTCACTACCTCCCCACACCCCTCACTACCTCCCCCACACCTCTCATCATTATCGCTTCCCTCCCTCACCACCAGAAGCGCCAGATTTTCCGAGAGGCCGTGCTACCGAGCCGAGGGGGCGTAATCCCCGAGGGCGCCTTCACCCGACAGCGACTCCAACACAACATCAACGACCAGCTCGGGGTACAGGCTCCCGACGGACACATTTTTATATCCAGGTGAGCTGCTACATTGGGCTGTCATTTTTTGCTTTTTTTTTGGAGATTGCATATTGTTGTCGCCTTCATTATCCCTTGAACAATTCTGGGGACATCTGGCATTCCTTACAGCCTTTCTGTCTGATCAATGAAGATGACAATGAAGATGACAATGAATTAGAAACGACACCTGAGTACCACCATAACCAATCATACGGATCACGACATAAAACTTCCTATTCATTAATTCACACACAGGCTTTTCATTGCTCCCTCCTACACACAGTAAGTAAGTAGGGGACGGGCCAGGCTTACCAGATGTTGACAGCAGTGCTCAGGGAACTATTATAGGATCGAGCGAGACACACAAGCTTCCTTTTTTTTTTTAATCTTGTCGGTTTTGTTAGTACGAACATGGCTGTAATTTTGTTTCGCAAACAATAAAATTCCTTTATAGGTTTTATAAATCATTCTTCATTTTCGTTGTGACTTATTGCTACCATTATAGAAAAAAATAGTTGATTTATCTGTAAAGTAAATTTTTCAAAAAATTACAAGTGAAAGTAAACGCTAAACGAAAAGTCCTCCACTGAAGACGACGTAATGGAGCGTATCGTTCCTGTCAACTGGAACAAAGAAGGAAGGGAGGGCTTGGATGGAGGTGGGTGGGGAGGGGCTGGTTCCTATGTAGCCTCGGGCAGTATCCACCTTTCAATATTTCCTTCCGATTCTTGTGTAACTTTAGTCTTGTTTAGTTTGTTATTTCTATGCCGTTGATCATCGTTACTTTGTTATTTCTTTCCGATTCTTATGTAACGCTATTCTTGTTTACTTTACTATTTCTATGCCGTTGATCATCGTTACTTACGTCAACGGGGACTAGATTGGAGGGAAAGTATACAAAGGAAGAGTAAACAGCAGCAGACCTAACTTGTCTACATACAAGCCAAACAACCAACCAACTGTCTAATTAAGTAATTTATCAACCAAATAAACCAGCTAATCAACCACCCTCATGTCTAACCCTCAAACTCACCAACAACCTACTCTAACTACCGAACTAAATACATATCTAACCAAACCACCAACCACACATCAAACCAACCAACCAATCAACCAACCACACATCAAACCAACCAACCAACCATACATCTAACCAATTAACCAACCAACCAACCACACATTAATCCAATCAATCAAATAACCAACCAACCAAATAACTATTACACCTACCTCTCAACCAACAAACCAACCAACCATACATCTAACCAATTAACCAAGCAATCATCTAACCAATTAACCAAGCAATCATCTAACCAACCATACATTAATCCAACCAACTTTATAACTACTATACCTTCTTCTTAACCATCAAACTAACCAACCCTCCAACCAACCAACCAACCCACCAACCCACCCACAAACCAACAAACCAACAAACCAACCAACCAATCAATCAACTAGTCAACCAACCAACTAACCAACCAACCCACCAACCAACCCACCCACAAACCAACAAACCAACCAACCAATCAATCAACCAATCAACCAACCAGATATACCGAACCACCTCAACCACACTCGTCCTTCGATACTGCCCCCCCCCCCCGAAAAAAAAAAAAATATATATATGGATAAAAAATAATAAAGAAAATATATGTAAAACGCAGCATCAATAACAACAATGCTGGATGTTCTGAAATCCGGTTAAAAGCTCCGGTAAAAAAAAAAGTATATATATATATACAAATAAAAAAATGACAAGGGAGGCCAGATAAGCGAATTTTCCTGCCTGGCAATCCGTTCAATTTTATCGTATTAATTTGACTGTGAGTGATGTATTCTGGGAAGGGAGCTCAGACCTGTCTTTTTTTAGTTTTATCTATTTTTTCTTTGCACTTCGCTGGATCACGATTTTTTTCTCTTTTTTAATATTTTCACCATCAAAATATAATGGACTTTTTCTGTTCCTTTGTACTGGTAAGGGAATTGATATTTTGCGTACTATCACTCACTACAAAGAGTCAGTCAGGTCGCCTCTGTAATTCTTTCTTTTTATATCTTCACCCTTTAGTTTTGCATGGATCTTGATTTTGAATGTAGTGAATTCAGTAGAGACGTTGATAGAACACAAAAATCAAAACAGTAAGTACCCATTCAGAAGTTAGCATTAGAGTGGCTTGGTTTGATCTGATTACGCAGGAGGGCAGCGAAAATACTTTGGATAACAAAAAGAGACAAAAAAAATATATATATATATATAAACTGTATATATTTCTTAGTGTTGGAGAAAGAGTCTGTCTGGGAAAACATGGTCCCTATGCAAGAACATCCGTGGTACTGTTCCGTCTCAATGACTCTGTAGTGTGTCTTTGGAATCGTTGTACTGATACCATGCCATCGTATGCACCACAACTGTCCTCGAATATGGACCTACTGTAGGCTGCATCCTGGGTAAAAGTAGCCAGGGAAATAGGAAGTAGTATTGGAAAATAGTAGGTGGCGTGGGAAAATAGGAGGTGGCGTGGGAAAATACAGGAAACAGCGTGGGAAAACAGGGGACAGCGTGGAAATACAGAGGGTAGCGTGAGAAAACGGGCAAAGAAACATGGGATCTGAGACGCTTCCGATTGCCCCACTCAGTGACATTTCTCGGGGGAGTTTCCATCGCCTATATATCTCTGTAAAACGTCGTGTGCATTGTAGGTCAAGGATGGGATGGATGAAGGAGAGAGGCAAAACAGACGGAGGGTTAGGAAAGCATGGAAGAATGGGAAAATGGAAAGCAAAAGACATAGGAGGGAATGAAGGGAGGAAAGAAAATAGAACAAGATAGTATGAAATAGATTAAAGACTGGATGAATTGAAAGTAGAAACGAAAGGAGGGAATGAAAGGAAGATAGGAAAACGTACAAGGAAAGTAACTATGAAAGAAGAAGATGGAAATTAATAGAAAACAGGACACAGCAGAAGAAAATGAAATAAGGAATAAAGAGAAGAAAACAAATGAAACAAATGAAAGCAGAAGGATAGACGCAGAAAAATTAGAAATGAGTGGATGAATGCAGAATCAGTAAGATGTACCGTAGATGGAGAGGGGATGGAAGAAAGATAGATAGGTGCATGGGCTACCTAGCTGGTCTCAGACATACTAAAACTTGGCTAAGATATGTGGATGCAGTATAATATAAGTACACATAAAGTAAGATACTGATTAAAGTAAACCCAAGATAGGTATAAGAACACAGTATATAGGAAGTATGCACGTAAAAGTAAGATACTGATCAATGAAAAGAGAAATCCCTAAAGATACTCAATTATGCAGGAACACAGCAAAAGATATTTAAGTATGCAGGAACACAGCAAGTACAAGCAGACACCCGACTAGCAGCAGTAATATCCACAGTGTTTCACAAAGGTTAAGAAAACTCCTACTGGTCAGTGATTGGCTCGACCAGAACAGAGGTTAATAATAAACTATATACATATATAATGCAAATACTGAAATGATCCGAATCTAGCTCTGATTCAATTGGTTCAGAAACAATCTTTGAACTGGCTGACAAGTAAAACATTCGAAATACCTAAATCTAGGGCTGGACAATATAAAGAGATATACCTAACACACAATTATATGACAATCTCTTAACTTTTCTCTCTTTTCTTCATCTTCTTGTCTCTCTCTCTCTCTCTCTCTCTCTCTCTCTCTCTCTCAGGTGAAAATAATTATCTTTTTATCCCTGTTCCCATTAACCTTAACATTTTCCCCTCTAAGTTTTTCTCTTACTTATTCGCTCTTACTCTCTCCCTTTCTCCTTTTTATCATTCGTGCTTTTATCCAATTTGATTTAACAGTGTCCTTACTTCACGTTTAGAAAAGAGGGAGGAAAGGAGAGGGAAAGAGAGGGAAGAGGAGGGAAAGAGAGGGAAGAGGAGGGAAAGAGAGGGAAGAGGAGGAAAGGAGAGGGAAAGGAGAGGGAAAGAGAGGGAAAAGGAGGAAAGGAGAGGCAAAGAGAGGGAAGAGGAGGAAGGAGAGAGGGAAAGAGAGGGAAGAGGAGGAAGGAGAGAGGGAAGAGGAGGAAGGAGAGAGGGAAAAGGAGGATGGAGAGGGAAAAAAATAGAAGAGGAGGAAGGAGAGACGGAGAAAGAAGAGGGAGAAAATAAACTGAACACATGAAAGGGAAGGGAACAGGAGAGAGAGAGAGAGAGAGAGAGAGAGAGAGAGAGAGAGAGAGAGAGAGAGAGAGAGAGAGAGAGATAAGGTGCATTCCCAGACCATTAATCCAGGCAGCCCACGGTCCGACGGTCGCTAACAGATGATCAGACCAAGGGGGGGATGTGGGGGGGGGGGAGATGTGGGGGGTTTGGGGTCTGGGGTCTGGGGGCGGCTCTGGCTATAGGGAGAGGGGGAAGTAGGGTTGGGGAGATGGCAGGGTCTCTCTCTCTCTCTCTCTCTCTCTCTCTCTCTCTCTCTCGCGCGCGCGCGCGCGCGCACAAATAACACCAATGATACAATACCTTTCCCCCTCCCAGTCCCAACAGCATCATTTGTCTGTCTGACGGCACTAAACTATACGAGTACAGATAACAACAGATCTGACCTGACCTAACATCACCTAACCAAAGCTAACATCACCTAACATAAGCTAACCTAACCTTACCTAAGTTGACCTAACCTAACCTCACTTTACCTAACCTAACCTCACCTACCCTAACATGATCTAACCTAAAATGACCTCACCTAACTTAACTTACACATGACCTGTTTACCTAATCTAAGTATGGAATTTGAGACACGGGGTAGGGTATGTGTGTGGACTGGTGTGTAGGCCTAGGACTGGTGTGTAGCCTCTTTAATTCCCACCACTACGTGAGTGGGGTTTAAAGAGGGAGGCTGTGTGTTTTCCCTGAGCCTCTTATCTCCAGGTTGGGTAAGCCAGACTAGTATGAGGTGCAGAGGACTGCGTAGGTTTCAAGAGAGAGAGAGAGTGTGTGTGTGTTTGTGTGTAATAAATCAAATAGAGACAAGTGCGCCAATAAATGAGTGATAAATTAATCCGGACACCAGCCGAATGAAAGAAAGGATAAGCGAGTTCTTTAAAAGCTTTCATTTCAGATGGACAGAATCCTCTTGATTCAAGATGCATTTATTAAAAATCTGCCAGATGCATTATTGGAGTTCAGATATTCGTTTTCTTTCTACTCTTCCTATTTTCTATAAAGATATCCCATATTATCTCGTTTTCTGTTTTCTGAGTCGAAATTAAATGTTTATGTGTGTTTTTGCATCGATGTTCTCTACCTTTTTAAGTTTATGTAATATATTTTTTTGCATAAAAGTGTCCCCTAAATTGTACAGATGCGTAAGTAGAAAGTGCAAGTAAAATATAATACAAGTGTATATGGTCACATCAGGCTACCACTCAACATTTCAGCCAGTCACATTCCACTTAACATTGACTCTGTAGTTTTAGTGATTCATTGTTAAAAATACCATACAAGTATTCAACTATAAAAACTATTATTTGATCTCTGTACACTCGGAAACCATGAAAACTGTCCCACACCTCAAAACAAATCAATTCAATGTTACCAATAGGGTATCTGTGTCGTGATAGCGGTATGAGTAATCAGTAGCCCTCCCATTTACCAACAAGATGTATGTACTCCCCTTAAGATGGTGATTCTTTTTTGCTACATTGGAGTGCCTTGATTCCTCCAAAGCATGCTTGGAAACAGGACCAGAGGTGCAAAACTAATAGTGTTCCGTTACTTGGAATAGTTTGAAGGATTCAGTTGCTCCAGATTTACCAACACAAAATTTCCCCTTAATCTGACAATGATGAAGACAGATGCTGACAGATACGACGAGGCAAGTGACAGGAAATGACGGGAATGTTGACGAAACGACCAGAGGATTGACAGACCGATGGATAGACGTTAATTACATATTGATGAATTCTGGGAACCATTTATGTATAACTGCTATATAAACTCACAGCAGCCACCAGATAATCCACGTGTAGCCTATAGAATAGATACGATGATTTTCAGTGACGAACATCTATCCATATAATTATACCCATAGATAATCTTAGGAAAAGCTATAGATAATAATACATATATAATAGATTTCTAAATAAGTAGTAATATAATTATACTGTATGTAAAATTAATACTTGCCAGATAGTTATTGTACTCAAAAGCTAAAACGAGGCTCTAATAAAATAAAACGAGGCTCCACAGCTGAAAGGAGGCTCTAATATTTCGAGAGATGAAAGGAGGCTCTAGTACTAGTCAGTATTCGAGGTCTGTTATGGTTTGACTTGTGACAATTCCGAGGAAGAGGGTGTAAAAGGAGGATCTTGAAGGAATGGCTAGTCACCGAGAGTCGTACGGATACTTCGAGCATTATATCATATATTTTGCAGTGACAATTTAAAATATATACATCTGATTAAAGTCTCTTACGAAAAGTTCATTATTATGCTTTACTAGGGAGACTCAGTAATGGGATGAAGGGAATAGTGAAGAAACAGATACACAGACAAACAGACATGACCTCTAGAAAGACAGAGACAACCTTGTAACAGTAGTATAGACAAGTAGAAACCATTTCGTTCCCACTCCATCCCCTATACACTAATCCCCTCCACTCGACCCTTCCCTATTTCCCACTTCCTCTGTTGATCTCTTCCCTTCCTTTCCTTTCCTTTCCTTTCCTCCTCCAACCCACACCATCCTACTTTTCACTGATGCTCTTCCTATGTCCTCCCTCCGTTACGTTTCTTGAAGGGATATATAGTATACTTTTGGTACACTGGAGAGCCTTGATTCCTCCAAACTATGCCAGGAAACAGGACCAGACGAACAAAAATAATGGTGGCCTGTTGGGTGGAATAGTTTGGAGGAATCAGTTGCTCCAGATTTACCAGCCCTATACTATATTATACTCCCTTATAGCCAATCTCACACCATTCCCCTCCCCGTTCCTATATCCTTTCTTCTCCCTTCCGTTCTTCTGAGTGCTTCTCCTCCTTCTTTCACTTTCGTATTCATTTCTCAACACTCTCTCATCCACTCTCTTCCTCTTCTCGCCTCTCCTGTCTCGTCTTCGCTCGGTTCCCTCCCCTTCCCTTTGCATAGGATGACCCTTCTGTACAGCATATTATTCAGTATACACCGTGATTAAAGGAGAGATTCCCTTTTTGTTGAATTGGAAAAAGGTCTGTGATTCCTCCAAACGATGCCACGAAATAAATCCCCTATTAGTACTACCATCTTGGGCGTCTGTTTCCGGGTATAGTTTGGAGGAATCATTAGTCTTTCAATTTACCAAGAACAAATATATATATCCCATCAACCAGCCTACAGTCACCCTCTGGACCATAATGTGTCTCTCTATGAAATGGGTAATAATTCCAGAGGCTAAAGTCATTACATCAAGTCTATTATAAATAAGATTTAATATTTTACATTCTAATTAAATCCTGATTAAATCCTAAAATTTTATGGGCTTGTTTGTTGAAGGTACACTTGTGCTTTTATCAGACTACAAGAGAATCATTAATGAAGACAAACATACGGGCAACATAGACGCTTGTTCGAATAACTAGAGAAATTTGCATATCCCTGAAAAACGTAATAATCATAATTATATTCGAGGGTAATGCATGATGTGTGAAGGGAGAGAAAGGAAAAGTGAAGGAGGGAAAGGAGGGATGAATCAGGGAAACAAGAGAGGTAGATAGACAGAGAGAAAGGAAAAGTGAAGGAAGGAAATGAAGAATGAAACAGGGAAACAAGAGAGGTAGATAGACAGAGAGAGACGGGGAAGGCGAAGAGGGGATTATGGGAAATAGAGTGGAAGCTGGAGGGAAGAAAAGGAGATTAGAGAAAGGAAGGGACAAGTAGAGGAGGGGAAGGGGGGGGGGGGTCGTGATGAGGAGGGAGGAGGGGTAGGAAGAGGAAGAGAGAACATTAGATAAGAGTGAAAAGAACAAAGAAATGGAGGACACAGAAAGGAGAGTAGAAGAAAGGGGAAGAATGAAATAATGGAATACTGGAAAGGAGCAAAAGAGAATAGGAAACATGCGAAGACAATCTATGAGACAAAAGGAGGAAAAAACATGGTTAGGAGACGAAAGGTTAAAAAAGAAAAGGGAGATGAGAGAAAGCAATGAAAATATGGAGGAAAAAGAACTTAAAGGAGAGAGAAGAACAATTAGAAAAAGAAAAGGGAATGGAAGAGAGAGAATAGGAAAAAATGGAAGGAAAAACTATGATGAAAATGGTCAGGAATGGTGAGGCGAGGTGAGGAGGTAGGGAGGGGAGGTAAAGGGAGGGGAGGAGGTAGGGAGGGGAGGTAAAGGGAGGTGAGAGGCAGGTTCCAAATTAACCAGCCTTATGTGACCTTAATATATTTTTGCTGACGTCAACTTTGCAATTAACGAGGTCACCACCAGTTCTGGGATGAGATTGAGGGTTAGCTGATTCCTCCAACAAAAACAGGCCAGGAAAGAAACGGGTCATCCAAGTATTATTATGCGAGGAGGAGATCTGTGTTTTTTGGAAAGTTTGGAGGAATTAATTGCCCTCCAAATTGTCGACACCAGATGACGAAATAAGTACGCCCAAACAGACATGCATGTAATTTAAACCATAGTGAAGTTGTATGGAGAGTGACAATGTAGTGAAGATGGTGAGTGGTGGTTGTAGTGGTATCCTTCCATAACATAGGAACCATTCGTGTCAGGAAAGGTATCCATCCAATATGATAAAAACTTCAAATTAACAAGAGCAGCTCCTGCATTAAGGGGGAAGTTTTGTGTTGGTAATTCTGGAGCAACTGAATCCTCCAAACTATTCTCAGCAACACAACACCATTATTTTTGCTCTTCCGGTCCTGTTTCCTAGCATACTTTGGAGGAATCAAGGCACTCCAATGTAACAAAAAAGAACTACCACCTTAATATGACTTACAGTAACCTACTCGTAATTAAGCAATACACTTATTTCATCTTACCTGAGTATAATATATAAACTATCTTCATTTTTACCCTCGACCTTCACGATCACCATCATCTGAGAGTGACACATTATTATCTATTCACTTGTCTTTCTTTTGACTGAGTGACGTTCTATTATTTCCATCTTCTATCCCGTCTCCCTCTCCCCTGACACTCCTCATCTCATCTTACATTGACAGCATCCATCAAACTTACTTCTCTCTCTCTCTCTCTCTCTCTCTCTCTCTCTCTCTCTCTCTCCCACTTCCTTGACGCCTCTCACTCTCTCCCCACCTCTGTCTTTCTCCACTACAGGGACTTCGACAACCGGTTCGGCGTGTTGGACCCTGAGGACGACCGTGAGATCCTGAGACTAAGGCCTTATGACCTCAACACCATCACCCACGTCAATGGCCTCGTCCACCACTCCAAGCCTCTCGTACGTATACATACTGTACTCTGGCCACAACCAAACCACATCTACTTTTAATCATTTATCAACTTTACGTGGGGTGAGAAAGAATTATTTAAGCATCTCTTGATGTAGTCAGAAAATTGGAGGTAAATGAGTCTTTCAAATATTACCACGAAAACACACACACACACACACACACACTCCTACAGTTTATTAAAGGAGCTCGTTTGTTTCGTGGCATAGTCAGGAGAAATCAAAAGTCTCCAATTCCCATACATTAAGCCATATTCAAGAACATGAAAGTTGCATACGAGGGCGTGGTACCGGTACAGAAGCTACATAGAAACACACCAGAGCCGTCGTACCAGTACTACGCCATCGTCAACACCACGGATGTTTTTCTTGCATATGACCCCTTATTTCTAACCAAATCACACGTACAGCCACAATCAAATATCCACCGACACTTTCCTTTCATCGTTGTAAATATCTTGGGAATAAAGAACAACACATGTATGATTTTGCAACACCTCATAATAATCATTGAGTAGGTTGCTTGAGTTGACGTAAGGTGTTGTTTAATTATATTTTGATATGATACTGATTTATTTGCACGATGGAAGGAAAATGTGGATGGTTATTTGACTGTGGCTGTATATACTCTCCTCTACCTCCAAACAACCTCTCGTGCTTACAATAGTCTCAGCTAAATCATACATACAGTCGCGGTCAATAATAATCATCCACGTATGGGTATCTCAAACAATTTACTGTCTAATGTTTTCACGTTCACATATGATATTATTGTTTTAAGTAGTGCATAGCTGCTTGCACTAAATTAAAAGTTGGTAGTTAACCTTTTTATTGCAAACTTTATCATCTAAGGAACAGAGGGAAGCTGTCAAACTCTTACGTAAGTTACCCCTATATGGATGATTATATTTGACCACGACTGTACATACTGTACTAGTATTATTACTCCAAACCCACATACGTTCTGGCTTCAAACCTCTCGAACATAAAATAGCTTCAGGACTAAAAATAATAGTATGAATAATTAATGCAAACAGATGCAAACTGATATTTCACAAAGCAAACATTAAAATCAAATAAGTATAAATGCTGCTGACTGCATGTCCTTTTGCCTTTCATTCTAACCCGCCGCTCAACAAACTGTATGTGTAAGTGCATGCAAATAAATGTAAAAGCTTTGAATGCCTCTGGTTTAAGTTCAGAGGAATAAAATACTTTTGGGTGGATTATGTTCTAAAATATAACTAACTACATGTTTATACCTTTCAATTTCTGGGGTCTGTGTCGGTAATTGAGATTGAGAATATACAGATGTACTGTATATCATCTGGAACTCATCAGAAAATACACATACACACACGGGTATTTTACGATAAAATCTGGTTCTCAATATTTTCCTCTCCTCATCTTCTTGGGTGACAGAAGTTTTGAACGTGTGAAAGACCTAAAATCCACCATATTTTCATTCACATTAAGGGAGCAGTCCAAATAATCCCACTTGCAGAATGCTAAAACGCGTTCGCTGTGTGTGGGTGGGTGTGTCTCTCTCTGTGTGTTTGTGTGTGTGTGTATGATCTGTGGGTGGGTGGGTGGGTCTCTCTCTATGTGTGTGTGTGTGTGTGTGTGTGTGTGTGTGTGTGTGTGTGTGTGAGCTAAATCCTCACTGAAAGCCATGGGTGAGGAAATGAGGTCTTAGGAAGTATGGAGTTAGTGGTGAGCGAGGGGCAGTTCCGGGGGTTTATATCGGTAGGAAATGGAGATGGAGATATAGAAGGAGGAGGTGGAGGATGAAATAGAGATAGAGGAGGGATATGGGAGGATGAGGAGGAGGAGGAAGAGGTAATGGAAAAGGGGGAGGAGTAGGGGGAGGAGTAGGAGGAGTAGGGGGAGGAGGAGAAGTAGGAGGAGGAGTAGGGGGAGGAGGAGTAGGGGGAGGAGGAGTAGGGGGAGGAGTAGGAGGAGGAAATGGAAGTGAGGGAGGAGGAGGATGGGGAGGGGGAGGAGGAGGGATAGGATGAAATGGAAGTGGGGGAGGAGGAGGATGGGGAGGGGGAGGAGGAGGATGGGGAGGATGGGGAGTAAGAGGAGGAGGAGGAGGAAGAGAAAATGGAGGAGGAGGAGGAGGAATAGGATGAAATGGAAATGGAGGAGGAGGAGGAATAGGATGAAATGGAACTGTATGAGGAGGATGAGGAGGGATGCTGCTGCTTTGCATAGTTATATGGAGGATATTGGAGGGAGATTGTCGTGAGCGTCGAGGTGGATATGTCTTATTGTAGATAGGTTAGGTAGCGTCTGCTTTGAGATTGTATAGGATAGATAGATAGATAGATAGAGGGAGGGATGGATGGATGGATGGATAGATAGACAAACGGATAGATGGATGGATGCATCGATGGATAGATGGATAGACAAACGGATGGATAGATGGATGGATAGATGGATAGATAGATGAATAGATGGATAGACTGATAGATGGATGGACGGATAGATGTATGGATAGATGATATAGATAGATTGATTGATGGATATATAAATAGATTGATAGATTAATGGATGGATATATAGATAAATGGATATATATATAGATAAATGGATATATATATAGATAAATGGATATATATATAGATAAATGGATATATAGATAGATAAATGGATATATAGATAGATAAATGGATATATATAGATAAATAGATATATAGATAGATAAATGGATATATATATATATATATATATATATATATAGATAGATAGATAGAAACAAATACAGTTAAAACAAAATCAAAATAACTAACTCAACACCCTTAAATATTATTATTATTATTATGAGGTGCTGCAAACCATAATAAACGTGTTGTTCTTTATTACAAAGATATTATTTTACTATTACATTGAAAGTAAAGTGACTGTGGTTATTTGATTGTGGGTGGAAAGTACAGAGTGAGTTGGTATATCGTGAGTTGGTGTATCTAGAGCATCTTCTGATTCCTGTAAACTAAGGTCCTTCAAGCAACAGGACAACAACAACAACAACAGGACAACAACAACAACAACAACAACAGGACAACATTATTTTTGTTATTCTGGTCCTGTTTCCTGTCATACTTATAACTATTCCTTAAGTGTGTGCGGTAATAGGGGGACAGGCTTGGTGGGGAGTGCAGGGGGGTGCAGGGGGTTTTAGGGACAGGCTTGGAGGAGTTTTGTGGGATGCGGGAGTAGGGGAAGAGGCTTGGGGTGGGTGGGTGGGTTAGGGGAGTGCAGGAATAGGGGACAGGCTTTCTACCCACCCCAAGCCTGTCCCCCTATCCCCGCACCCCCCAGTCCTTCCCCCACCCTGTCCCCCTACTCCCGCACCCCCTTGATTAAATGAGTCTAGGTGTATGGTTGTCTGAGGCTTTGATTCTTGGTTTATTAATTAAGCTCTACATGCAGTATTTTTCACTTCATTTTTTATTTTTATTTTCCATTATTCATCATCTTAAGTTTCTCCCTCATTCTGCTTTGCTCTTCTCTTCACTCACTCTCTTTCTTCACTCCCTTCTCATTTCTCTTTCTTCTTCTTTAGTTTTTTTTTCTCCCTCTTCCTCTCCAGCTCTTCGTTCTCCTCTCTCTTCCTTCCTTCTCAGCCCAACCAACTAACTTTCTCTTCCTCTCATATTCTCTTCTTCAACAGCTGCTACTCTCGTCCTCTTCGTCCGTCCTCTCACTATCATCATCCTCGTCATCATCCTCGTCATCGTCATCATCATCGTCGTCATCATCATCATCGTCATCATCATCGTTATCATCATCATCGTCATCATACTATTCCTTCACCATCTCCTCATAAAACATGTCCTCCTCCTCGTCTTCCTCGTCGTCGTCCTCTTCCTCTTCCTCCGTATCATATTCCTCTTCTTGCTCCTCTTCTTCTTCCTCTGTATCCTCCTCCATCATCTCATCTGCCTCCTCTTCTTCCTCGTCCTCCTTATCCTCATCCTCCGAATAATCCTCCTCCTCCGAATACTCCTCCTCCTCCGAATAATCCTCCTCCTCCTCCTTGTCATTTTCTACTTCCTCCTCCTCCTCCTCCTCTTCCTCCTCCTCCTCTGTATCCTCTTCCTCCGTATTCCCATCCTCTTCCTCTGAATTCTCCTCCTCCGTACCCTCCCCCTCCTCCTCCTCTTTTTCTTCATTTTCATCCTTATCCTTTTCCACCTCCTCCCCCTCCTCCTCCTCCTCCTCCTCCTCCTCCTCCTCCCCCTCCCCCTCCTCCATATCGTTCACTTCCTCACTATACTTTATCCTCTTCCTCTTTGGTTCCTTTAATGTTTTCTTCTCCGTCGTCTGCTCTTCATTCAGCTCCTCCATCTCCTACTCTTCCCTGCAACTCACTGGGCTGATGTCCAAGTTTCGTACGAGGGCAGAGTTGGGGTTGGCCACAGACACAACTTTCGCAATGATCTTCATGTACTTGAGCCAGTTTTCATGGGCCACGTCGAAGTCACACAGAGTTTGCAGGTCCCTGACGCTCAGACGCAAGCCAAAGTCGTACGCAGTGGCCATCATTGAGCAGGATATCATAGACCTTTTACTCATGTTGATTTTCAGTTGAACCAGGGTGGTTACGAGGTCGAGGGCCGATATAATCAATTCATCTTTCCTTTCGTACTCTGGGAAGACGTCCCCGGCGAAGATCTGAAGGTACACCAGCGTCGGAAAATCGCGCCTGAGGTCCGGATAAAGTAATTTTAGATGTTGGAAGACTAGCAAGAGATTCTGAAACACCTTCCCAGTGAGGTAAATGGGTTTATTCATTGTAACGGCAGCGTAGAAATAACCCCCCATGATCATTGTTCTCTAGTCCATCATTGGCCACCGCTTGCGTCTGTCTCTGGAAGGTGGACGTCGGAGGATGCGAAGTGCCGTGATATACTCCGCTGCCAACTTGGTGACACGAGGCCCGAAATTATACTTGACACATAAGATGGCAGACATCCGGCGGAACACTCTGTTGTTCTTGACCCCGCTGAAGATATTCCTGTGAGCCCGGATCCGTGGGTTCTCCTTCGGGTACAAATATCGGTTGAATGTGGCCCTCATCCACTTGGGCATGGTTGGTGCGGGTACATGGAGGTCACCGTCTGTAGAACTGTTGATGTTGTTGGAGAAGGTGGGGAAGAACCTCGTGGACAGCAGGTGCTCGGCAATCTCTCTGGGGATGTTGGAGGGTTCACTCACTTGCCGCTCCAGCCTTCCACATCCAGGACACTCATAAATCATTTCTCCTCTTCTCATTTTTCGATGCCATTTCCTGTGATGGCATGGCTTACGACGATCATTTGTTCCTCCCCCTTGAGGACGCAACAAACTCACATTCCCTCCCACTTTATGGCTGCCTTGGATCATAAAGGGTAATGTGTGCCCTTGTATTGATCCTCCAGTCCCCCCACTAAGGGCCTAAGGGAACTCATTACAAAATATCCATAATTTGACACAACATGCCTCGAGTTAATAGCCAATCTAGAATTTTTCTTAGATTGATTGATTGATTGGATATTAGGCACCGCAACATCGCGCCAGAAAAAGGTGATAGAGAGGTGTGACAGCAAGCAGAAAGGAAATAAAAAGAAAAAAGGGACAGTTGAAGAACTGAAAGATGGAAACCATTTAGTCTGGTCTCTCACTAGCGACCTTCCTAGCATGGGAAGTCCTCTCTCCCCGAAATCGGGGCAGAGCAGGGGCTGGAGCCCCCTCTAGTCTAGCTTGCCAGGTCTCAGGGACACACAAGCCCCCCCACCACGTTAAGGCGGTTCCCGTTAGGGGGGAGAAAGAGTTAGGGAGATATGATAGGATAGTATGCAAAAACATCCGTGTTGTTAACGATGGTGTAGTACCGATACGATGGTTATGTTGTGTGTCTATGGAGTTATCGTAAAGGTACCACACCGAATAAAGAAGGATAATAGAATGAAGGAAGGAGAATAGAGTGAAGGAAGGATAAAGAGGAAGAGGGATAAAGAGGAAGAAGGATAGAGAGCTACTGTAGGATTGGAATGAAGAACCTTCACCAGTATTATCCTCTCTACCAACCACACGTCTCTATAACACTTCCCAGGAATCCACATATCTTCACTACCCACCGCACACCACCCCAGCCGGCCACACATCTTCACTACCTTGTCCTATTCTATCTTTGGTTGTACAGTCTACCAGGTATATGATAATGTTATGGTTAGCATTGCAAGGTGTGTGTGTGTGTGTTTGTGTGTGTGTGTGTTTGTGTGTGTGTGTGTGTTCCTTTGATAGCATCTCCCCTCTACTTTTGCTGCGAGGGCAACTTTTTCTCTTTTTGATTCTTATAGAAACAAGCACTGGGCTTCGCCTATCACGGCTACGCCGTGGGTGCTTTTGCCTGCGGCACTGCTCGCTCCGCTCGCACCTCGCTGTGCTCGGCCCCCTCTCGCCGCTCTCTTCGCTCGCCGCAATAATTGGTTTTTTTAATAGTTTTTTTAATAATATTTTTTTTTTATTTTTTTTTTTATATTATTTTTTTTCTTCTAATAATTAACTTTTTTTTATTATTATTATTATTATTTTTTTTATTCGTCGTCGCCGCCGCCGTCCCGCCGCCGCCGCCGCCGCCGCCGCCGTTTTTTAATAATTAGTTTTTTTAATTGTTTTTTTTAATAATTTTTTTATTATTTTTTTTTTTTTTTAATAATTATCTTTTTTATTATTATTATTATTATTATTATTATTATTATTATTATTATTATTATTATTATTATTATTTTTTTTATTTTTTTATTCGTCGTCGCCACCGCCGCCCCGCCGCCGCCCCGCCCCCGCCGCCCCCGCCCCGCCGCTGCCGCCCCGCCGCCTCTGCCCCGCTGCCGCCCCGCCGTCACTTTGTAATTAACTTTTTTATTATTATTTTTTTATTTATTTTTTATTTTTTTTTTATTTATTTTTTTTTTTCGTCGTCGTCGCCGCCGCCGTACCGCCGCCCCGCCGCCGCCGTCGCTGCCACCGCCGCCGCCGCCATCGTTTATTAATAATTAGTTTTTTTTTTTTTAATAATATATATATTTTTTAATTAATTTTTTTTGTGATAATTAATTTTGTTTTTTATTATTATTTTTTTTATTTATTAATTTTGTTTCGTCGTCGTCGCCGCCGCCGCCGCCCCGCCGCCGCCGCCACCGCCGCCGCCCCGCCGCCGCTGCCCCGCCGCCGCCCTTCCGCCGCCACCTCCCCGCCACCGCCGCTCCGCCGCTGCCGCCTTCGCTGCTACCGTCGTTTTTTAATAATTAGTTTTTTTAATTGTTTTTTTAATATATTTTTTTTTTATAATTTTTTTTTGTAATTAACTTTTTTTTTAATTGTTTTTTTATTTTTATTTTTATTCGTCGTCGCCGCCGCCGCCCCGCCGCCGCCGACGCCACCGCCGCCACCCCGCCGCCCCGCCGCCCCCACCTCCCCGCCACCGCCGCCCCGCCGCTGCCGCCTTCGCTGCTACCGTCGTTGTTTAATAATTAGTTTTTTTAATTGTTTTTATAATATATTTTTTTATAATTTTTTTTTTGTAATTAACTTTTTTTTAATTATTTTTTTATTTTTATTTTTATTCGTCGTCGTCGTCGTCGCCGCCGCCGAGCCCGCCGCCGCCGCCACCACCGCCCCGCCGCCCCGCCACCGCCGCCCCGCTGCCGCTGCCCCGTCGCCGCCGCCGCCCCGCCGCCGCCGCCCCGCCGCCGCCGCTGCTGCCCCGCCACCGCCGCTGCTGCCCCGCCGCCGCTGCTGCCCCGCCGCCGCCGCCGCCACCACCGTTTTTTAATAATTAGTTTTTTTAATTGTTTTTAATACTTATTTCTGCCAAATATAAAGGGCAATGTCTCTTGTATCTCTGGGGAATAGTGAAGATGAAACATTTTATCTTGAAATCGTTAAAAATTGAAAAAAAAGTTTGGAAAAATGAGCGTTTTTGAAAGTTTGGAAAGGTTGCAATTTTTAATATACATTGATTGATGATGATTGATTGATGATACTGTATCTCTCTCTCTCTCTCTTACAACCGTTTTGAAGCACAGTATTTCCTTCTCACTAATACTCTAAAAGCCTCTCTTCTTTCTCTTTTTTTCTCTCACTTTCTCTTATTTCCCTCATGCTTACTGTCACATCTCTCTATCACCTTTCTTTGGCGCTATATGACCTCGCTTTTGTGGCGCCTAATATCCATCAATCAATCAATCAATCAATCAATCAATCAATCAATCTCTCTCTCATACACACACACACACACACACACACACTAATATATTCGTCTCCCCCAGGCAACCACTTACCTGCTGAGGCGTCCTGTGTTGGGCCAGGTGTTTGTCCCCTCTGGTCCACGCTTCCGTAACCGGCCAGCCTTCCCTCCCTACCCACAGGTGTACCCTTACGGAAGAGGCCCCTTCTAACATGGGAAAAAGGGCTAGAGGATGAAGAGGATGAAGAAGAAAAAATAGAGAAAAGAAAATTTAATAAATGTAGAGAACGGGTGAAAAGTAGAGTTAGGAGAGGAAAGATAGATATTTATGAAGTTGTAATACTCTCAGGCTCGTCATTCAGAAATTAGATTATAAGGTTTAATTAATCACCACACATCGATCCACCACATTTATTTTCAGCTGAATCATCAGACATGAAATAAGTGAACGGATACTATATAGTTGATAAAGTTACATGAGACTGTTGTGAATGATAATATGAAACAGATAATATTGTTTTGTCATTTCTGTATATCAACACTACTAGGAATAAAAATCTTTGTTAGAATATGGGGTCGATTCCACATTAGTATTTGTTTGTTAGCTTCCCAACCAACCACACTTTTAAGGCTTCATTATTTTCCAAAAGCTGAGTACCCACATTCACAAAATCTATCCAACAGTTTGATAATGATGATCACTGTATAGATTACTCACCAAATTTATTAAATAATTTACGAGCTTACAAACCAATACCAACCAATGTGGAATCGACTCATAGTCACGAGCTTTCCGTGTTATTTTATACACATAATTTGAATTAGTTTGTTAGACTACACTTTAAAAGTTTAATTAATGACACTTGGACACTTGGAGAAAGATGAATGGCTATTTCCCATTGACCTTTCTCATCTGATCAATATTAGGGTCACCAAACAATCATCTGGCAAAACTTTGAATCGAATCCTACACAGTGTAATGAATGTATGGTTGGCCACAGGAATTCTTACACAGGTAACGTGGATAGAAGTTATTATTTTGGAAGTACCGGTACAGTAATGAACGGTTTACCAAGAGACTACTAATAGGTATTTTATTGCAGATACCTAATGTTACATTTTCTATTTATTGTAAACCATCAAAAACAACAATGAGTGTACGAATTCTTGAGGAAAATATTACAGTGTGATTCTACTCTTGCTTATGATTTTTTTGTATTTTGCACATAATGTTATAATTGTTCTGCTGACTGATTCAAGTATTAGACAAATAAAAATGTTATAACATTATTTTACTATATCTTATAGCTGTCATAGTGGTGTATACGAATTCCTGAGGCCGACTGTACCAAGAGTATATTATCCCCTTAATTAGGTGACCCATCCATTTTATCTTCTAGAATATAATTAACACCAACCTGTTTTCTCACTTATCCTTAATTAAGCCTCCATACGAGAATCAGATGCTACTGACAGTGACCCTTGAAAACTTATATAAATATTATTCAACAAGTATCTAGTTTTCTCTAAAAAAAAAAAAGCTTAAATCATGTCAAAATTTTACTTTCAGAATTTCATAACATTGGATTATTAAATTAGATAGCAAGCTGAACAAGTTTGGGAAGCACTTTTAATTTTAAGTATTTATCTTTCTTTTTCTCTCTGTTGACATATATACTATAAACTTTTAATCGTAGTGATTATCTGTAATATTTAATGTAGTAAATATATTTTTATTGAAACTATATTTATTTTTAACCAAAGCTACCGTATGACCTGTATCATTAAGAGCTCTAGGTACAGTCACCGTGTATGTGTATGTAGCATGTAAGTGTAGCATGTAAGTGTTTGAAGGATTTGCATGTATGTGTTCCAAGTTGGGCACAAGCGCTCTCTCTCTCTCTCTCTCTCTCTCTCTCTCTCTCTCTCTCTCTCTCTCTCTCTCTTAATAAGACTTAATCAAACTGTTTTTCCATCCATCAATTTATTTCAGCACTTCGCTAACGTGTAAAACTTTAGTCAACAAGAGAATCAATAACAAACACGCTCGTTACCCCATCCATCACACACAACTCACCACCACAGCAACTATACTGACGAGTGATTCTGTGTCTAACTGTATTGTACGTATTCTTCCTCCCTCCCCTCTCTTTCCCCCCTTTGAAAACAAAACAAAAGCGAACGGTCGTATTTTTGTTTACCTCACCATCAAAACACAACAAATGTTCCAACACCAACACAGGGAACAACCTCACCTCTCCCCTCCCAGGTACACAACACTAACACACACACACACACACACGCACACAAACAATGGAAAACACACACGCGATTATAGGAAAATATGCATGCACACATAATACATACACGCACACACAATCACACATGCATGGATATATACCCACAAAGAAATACACATACATAAAAACTCAGACACGGACATACCAGTACACAAATACCCATAACCCTAATTTATACCCCCCCCCCCCACACACACACACCTCCAGCCCAGTCCTCCCTTATTCTCTAACACCCCTCTTCCTCTTCCTCAGCCACTCCTCCTGATATTCCTTCCTCTTCCACCTTCTGTTCCTACCTCTTCCACCTTCTGTTCTTTCCTCTTCTGCCTTCCTCCTCCTCCTCCTCCTTGTCCCCAGCGCACATAAGTTTTTCCAATACATGGCCTTTCCCAGAGACCCAACACTCCCTCCCCTCAATAACCACCTCTTACAACCACCAAACAAACCACCCAACCAACCATCCAACCACCAAACTATTTTTATATTACTTAGGTATAGACAGTATAGTGTATTATGAGTGTATTATTGGTGAGGGTGGTATAGTGTTTTAATACTGCCTCATAAAGCTTAAAACACTATACTGCCTCAACCTAATAATACACTTCTAATACACTATACTGTCTAAATCAAACAACCAACTAACAAACTAACCAGCCAACCAGCCACTATCTCTTTCTCTCTCTCTCTCTTTCTCTCTCTCTCTCAACCATTAGGCTTCCCATCACACACCACACCCCATCCAACAAGCCTTCCCCCCCAACCCCACCACTCACTACTCTTATACTACCCAGACACCCAGACACCCTTCCATCCCTCCACGGCAACTCTCCCAACTTCTCCTTTCCAAAAATAAACATGGGTCCTCTTTTTTTCCAAACAAATGCCGGGCGCCTTCACTTTGTTACCAGCTTCGGTTCCTCCCTCAGTTTGGCCATCCCTTCTCTCTCTCTCTCTCTCTCTCTCTCTCTCTCTCTCTCTCTCTCTCTCTCTCTCTCTCTCTCTCTCTCTCTCTCGCGTGTGTGACTTTGTAATATTTACCTCCACTCTATTTTTGATGGAGAAAACTGGCCAATCAACACACACAAAGCTTTTGTTCCTTTATATTGTATGTGTGTGTCTGTGAGTGAGTGAGTGAATGAATGTGTGTGCATGTGAGTTCCGTTTTCCTCTGTGAGTGTGAGTGTGTGTGTGTGTGTGTGTGTGTGTGTGTGTGTGTGTGTGTGTGTGTGTGTGTGTGTGTGTGTGTGTGTGTGTGTGTGTGTGTGTGTACCTCCCTATATCCCCCACATCTTATCTTTCTCCCTCCTGCCATCTGAGCCTGACATCCACCCTGACATCAAGACAATCAGTTCCAGCAATAACACAGCCGGCATGACACACACGTAGACGAGTGTTGGTAGGTACAGATGTGGTGGTGGTATTGTCAGATAGTGATGTGGTGGTGGTAGGGGTATAGTAGTGGTAATTATAGTAATAGTGGAATAGCTGGTGATTGTGGTGGTGGTGGTGGTGGGAATGATAGTAATAGTGGAACAGATAGTGATAATGGTAGTTGTAGTGTCCTGTTATATGTTGGAGGATTCAAGTGCCCTCAAATTTATCATCAAAAGATTCTCTCTCCCGTTAATGGTGGGTCTGCTTCACGTGTATGTATGTAAAACTCAACGATGCAGTTATAAGATGGAGAAGGTAACTGGTGTCTGGTTCGTGCCTGGTGTTGTGGGCCACTAAGCGAGGTCCAGTTTTTTTTTTTTTGTCACCCGCTTTCCAATATTCGGACATTAAGGAGGGAGTCAGCTGTGGGTGACGACCAGGTGTGTGTGTGTGTGTGTGTGTGTTCCCTCCTTCCCTTATTCACTCAGAGCTGCTTTCCTTTCCTCCCTTCCTCCTCCCTCCCCTTCTTTTACTATCCCTCCCACCCTCCGTTACACATTCCTTCTCAATATTTTCCCTTCTTCCTTTATTTACTCCATATATTGTGTCTCTCACTCCTCCTCTCTTCATATCTCTCTCCTTCATAGATACACCCTCTCCCCGATGTGTTGCCATGACAGTATAATGGTAGACAAACCTAATTGTTGACCGTCTGTAGTTTCATATATTCTTATGTTGTGTGTTGTGTTGTATGTGTGCATGTACTGTACAGTCAATATCAAATAATCACCAACACTTTCCTTCCATCGTGCGTATCAAAATATAATCATACAACACCTTACGTCAACTCAACCCCCTCAGTTATTACTATGAGGGGCTGCAAAATCTTACACATGTTGTTCTTTACTACCAAGATATTTAGTACGATGGAAGGAAAGTGTTGGTGGTTATATGATATCAAGGACTTTATATTATATTCCCTGGGTAATGATCTAGAATAGAATTTAATTATCAAGGAAAAGAAAATATTCAAACAGTAAATACGAAGGACAAAATACATTAAATTAAGGTAGAAATTCAACACTAATGTCAACAGAATAAATTTACAGTATATACCAGGGTCAGGAGAATACACCACGAGGCTCAGAAAATAAATATATACACCACGTTGAGTAGAGCATGCATGGCAGAGGTAAGAGGATATTCCAGGGTCAACAAAGTATGAATGCCACGCCACGGTCAAGCCAACCAGCCAGTCAACCACAACAAGATCCCCGAAATAAATAGATAGATAGATAGATGGAGGAGGGGCCAACCAAGATCTATGACAGGACCAGGTAAACACGTCACTTCACAACAGGACCAGGTAAACACGTCACTTCACAACAGGACCAGGTAAACACGTCACTTCACAACAGGACCAGGTAAACACGTCACTTCACAACAGGACCAGGTAAACACGTCACTTCACAACAGGACCAGGTAAACACGTCACTTCACAACAGGACCAGGTAAACACGTCACTTCACAACAGGACCAGGTAAACACGTCACTTCACAACAAGCCACTACAAGGTGAAGAATTAAGGTGGACTGTGTCTCAAGTGGTCTGAGGAGGAGGAGGAGGAGGAGGAGGAGGAGGAGGAGGAGGAGGAGGGAGGGGTGGTGGGAACTCTTGTTTATTTCTCTCGGACTCTTTTCTTTCTTCCGTCTCCTCGATATCCCCTTTTTCTTTTTTTCTATCATGACTCAGGTTCTCTTTGTCCTCTCTCCTCCTCCTTGTCTTTTTCTTTTCTTCAGTTGATCTTACCATTATTTTTCCTCTCAAGACACATGCACCCTTTCCTTCATCTCATTTACCTTTCTCCATCACTTCTCCTCTCCATCATTTCCCCTCTCCACCACCACCATCATTTTTCTCCATCACTCCACTATCATCATCATATTTCTCTATCACATCTTCCGTCTTCGTTCTCTGTCTTCCTCCTTCCCCTCTCGCATCCCTCGGCCACAACAAAGCGTCCTTCTCTTCTCTTCCCGGGAGGAGGGTGGCAACAGTACAGAGAAGCGAGCCAGTCTTAGCATAGTTGTGGTGTGGTCAAGTTGGGGTTGTGGTTATGTTTTTAGAAGGGTTGTGTATATAAGAAGGAAGGTAGGAGTGAAGAAGCAACATGGGTAAGAAGTTGTGGTTGTGTTTTTAAGTGGGTTGTGTTTATAGAAAGGAAGGTATGCGTGAAACAACATGGGTAAGAAATGTGATGTATGAAGTTGTAGTTGTGTTTTTAAAAGGGTTGTAGTTATAGGAAGGAAGGAAGGTGTGGAGCGACGTAGATAAGAAGTGAAGGAAGGAAAAAATTGATACAAAATTTAATATTAACCCAGGGAAGGAAGGAGCCAAAAGATAAACAGATAAGACAAATATAGTGTATACTCAAGTACGTAAATACTGAAACTGATCCAATGTAAGAAGAGGAAGAAGAAGAGGAGAACGAGGAACAGGAGGAAAGAGAAATAATTATATTGAAGGAAGAAAGCAAGTGGTAAATATACTCTGACATGAATTAAAATTATTATAAGTAAGAACAATGAGGTTTTATTTTTTTTACAATGTGAGTAACAAGTAAAACAATATCAGAAGGAAAGGATTAAGTATTACAATTAAGATAACATGAGCAAAATAATTTAAAATACAGGGGGATAGACACTGACAAATTCCTTAGAAAACAGACAACAACAACAACAACCACAACAAAATATACAATTTGTAAAAGAAGAAATATTTTAGGTAACAATACGACAGGAATGAAATACACAAAGTAACCAAAATAAAGTAAAAAAAAAAAAAAAAAAAAAAAAAAAAAACTGAAAACATTAAGTTGACATACATAAAACAAGCCATGAAAGGAGAGATGGAAAGTCGGTAAGAAAATACGAGATACAGGCTAATATCTCTTGTATTCCCAGTGAGGCCTCGCGCTTGATTGAAAAAGCTAATTCTTTCTGTTGTTCCTTCCCTCTTTTTTTCTGGCTTTCATTTTTTCTCTGACATTGATGTGTTTCCTTCCCTCTTATACTTCTTTTTTTTCCTTTAATCTTCTTTAATATTTATTCCTTTGTTTTATATTTTTATTCATGGTGTTTTTTATTCCCTTTTTCCTCTACTCCCTCTCTTTAATAATGATATCCTTTATATTTATATTTTCTATAAAGTTTCATCATCTTTCCTCCTCCCTTCTGCCACAACAATCACCTTCCCCTACACTTCTCCCTCCCTCGCTTCCCTTTAATTCTTTTAATCAAGGGGAAGCATGATGGTTGGTACTGAACGTCTTGTAGGAATAGAGCGACAATCATGAAGTGTACACTACATAGATGTATAGTATTGGATATAATTATAGTATATGTTTATGTTTATATTTTGGCGCCTTGCTGGTGTGTGTGTCCTGTCTGTTAGTTTATGCATCAAGATTTTATGGTAAGCTATGGTGTAGTTTATGAAACTTTAAGTTCTGCTCTCACAGGGATTATACTATTTTGGCTATGTACTATTTTAGGCAATGGTTTGAACTGCGTCATTTGCCAAGCATATGACCATTAACGTGACGCCTTGGGGAATCCACTCACGAGGTGGGGGCGGGGGCGGGGGCGGGGGGGACTCTATGCTCAGTCTTGATGAGGGATGGCCATGGACCTTCCTTCCTCTTTCTGCCTTGTGCCACAGTAACCCTTCCTGGTTTTGAACACAATCGATTCATTACCCCATTCCTCTCTATAGAGTATCAATCCAATGATCATTATAAATGAACAATAAAGAAAAAATACAAGGAGACTAACAATGATTTTTTTTATCTAATATGTACTTTATAAACTTTACAGTAAAATTAAAGATATGACTATCCACAATTCCAACAACACATCTACAACGACAACAGTCACAACGCAAAGTCAAACATCACAACAACAACAAGGACCACCACCCTCACCAGTAACAACACATCACCCCAACCAAACCAGCCACAATAACCACACCATCACCACAACCACTATTAAACCCCAACCAATACCACCTTCACCAATCAACACAATGAAGCACCACCACCATCACCATCACCACCACCACCACCATCATCACCACCACCAGGCCGCCTCCGCCACACAGACCTTGAAGCCAATCACCACCTCTGTATTTCTCCTCCTCTTGATCCTCTTAACCTTTTTCCTACGCACAACTTCCTCCAAGAAAGCCACCCTGGACTACGATGACCAGTCTTTAGCCGCTGCCTCCACCACCTATCCTGACGACCCTCTACAGCCTATCTGGGACCGGTTGGATAGTATTCCCGAGGCCCTGGAGGTGTTTCTGAAGGAGAGAATAGACACGCTCCTCGTCCAAACTAAGGTCGGTATGCATAACATTTTGTCATCACATAACAAAATATAATGTAAGGAATCGATAACCTCACTCACGTCCTATTATGATTGCCGGTATTAATTAATTTTCCTTGTGTCAGTGAAAAATAAACACTTCTATTTTAACAAACATAGATCTTCGTTCTAATAGGCATAACCTTGGCATTAGTTCATGAATCTTGCCCTCAGAGCGAGATGGACAAAATGAGAACCAAAATGTCGGCGATGGAAGGTCGTCTGGCAGCAGCCCTCGCCGATGTTACCGAGAGAATAGATCACCAACTCATCGTATCAGAGGCTCGGGTGAAGGAGGACCTAACTAAAGTCCTCAGCGTCACAGAAAGCAATACTGTCACCTTAAGAGACATCGGCACTGACGTCCTCAACATGAGCAATACACTGGTGGCACCACTGGAAGGACTGGCTGGTGACGTCACTACCTGTGTGGCTCGACTCAATGAATCTGAAGCTGCTGGTGTTGTAGAGGAAATGAATAATACCACGGACACCAGTAGTAATTCCTGTTCTGTTAATAATACGGTGGGTAGCCTATATACAAACTAACTAGGTGTTCTTATTATGAATCCTTGATATAGAAAAGTAAATATATGAATTAATAAACAGACAAAGAGTTGAATATATATATATATATATATATATATATATATATATATATATATATATATATATATATATATAGCGATATTACCACAGAGACGGACATAAAATTTGTAGATAAACAGTAAAATAATGGAGTTAGAGACAAGGAAAATATTAGTTAGACAGACATATGATAGGATGTGATAGTTAGATAGACTGAGTGAATAGGAGACTACGACAAAAAATGACAATAAAAATAACAACAACAAACAGGGAAACAGACAGAAACTTAACAATACAGGAAGTATAAAGATTAAAGACATCAAGAGATAGAAAGACACAGACAAAAAACACCGTATATCGACCTGACAGAATAATGATGCAGACAGAATAAGAAATTGGAAAGAAATATTAAGGCATAAGCCATAGGAGCCGGAAAGAAACAAACAAATAACCAAAAATTGTGTCAGTGAAATGGTTTTACGTGTGACGAAATCATTTAATTTGTTATGGCACATACAGTACATAATTGTAGAGAGAAAATCCGTCTGGAGTTCCTATGACGGCCTTATTTAGTGAGAGAGAGAGAGAGAGAGCGATAGTATGTGTGTGTGCTTGTGTGTATATGTGTGAGTGTGAGTGTTTGTGTTTATATGAGAGAGAGAGAGAGAGAGAGAGAGAGAGAGAGAGAGAGAGAGAGAGAGAGAGAGAGAGAGAGAGAGAGAGTGAGAGCGAGAGCGAGAGCGAGAGAGAGTAGAGTGCCTCGGTACACGGAAAATAATCCAAGGTCGTTTTTCTCTCTCTCTCGGCTTTGCTCAACCCGCCTGGGGGACGTAGCCATATTGACCCGGGAAGCAGGCTGGTAATAACAACAACAACGACAAAAACAACAGGCACAACAAGATTAGCAAGAACGACCATAGAAAGAAAACAGCAACATCAACAAAAACAACAGCAATATCAAGACGACAACAACAACAATATCAATACAACAACAACGATAGCAAGAAAACAACAACATCAGTAAAAATAACAATAGCAAGTAAATAACTACGTCAATAAAAATTAACAATAGCAAGAAAACAACATAATCAACAAGAACAACAATTGCAAGAAAATAACCAACAAAAATAAAAAGAAAACAACAATAACAATAACAAAAACCAACATCAACAACAATAGAAAGAAAACAACAACAACAACAACAAGGACACAAGAGACTCGACCCAGAAATAACAACAACAACTTCTACAATACAGTGGAAATCAGGACAAGTGAATCGAGGGGTGGCGGACCGTGAAGACTCCTGTTTTTACTTCCTCTTCCAGTCTGTCCTTCTCCTCATCTCTTTTCTTCACCTCCTTTTTACGCAGTTTTAGAAAAAAAAATTAATGTCGTCTATTTTCTTACTGTTTCATTTTCATCTGCTACTTTTATTCACTTTATATATTCTTGGTTCCTTTGTGTTTGTTTATTTTTCGTCTCTTCGCCGTCCTCTCTCCTCGTTCATTTTCATTTCTCATTATCTTCTTATTTCTCTCTCCTACTTTATGCCGCTTTCGCGAGAGAAGCGAGTCCTCTAATATTTTAGACATTTGTTTTTGCCCCTGATTTTGGAAAGCTTTTAGGCCTGGTGGTCAACCTCAGTTCTTGTGCCCCAGATTTTGGAAAATGTTCGAACCTAACTCCTCCTCGACCATACCAGATATCCTTACAAAACGTTCAAGAAAGTTTTCTACAGTATTCGGGTAGGTTTTAAACCTATTTAAAACTAGTTTCTTTTTCTATATCTAAAAAGATAAGGATTAAAAGCTATGAGGCCGCTTATTGTCCTCTTTCTCTTCCTCTTCCTCCTCCTCCTTCTCTTCCCTCATCTTCACTCCCCTCCCCCTCCCCCTCCTCCTCCCCCTTCTTTGTCTCTTAATGGATATCTCAATCTCCCTGCAATTTAACCTTTTCAAACACTCCATTTTCACTCTCCTTCTCTTCCATTTCCGCAAACTGTTTTCTCCTTCGATCCGCATTCGACGTCTTTTCCTGGTTTATACTCTCACCTCATCCTCCTCAATTCTTATCTCCTTCTTCCCTCTATCACTTTCACTATATTCCCATTTTATCATCTTCCCTCGCATTCCCGCTTTATTAATATTACTTCTAACGTACAGAACATTCACCAAAACAAGCGCTGTCGTCCTATCTGCCATGTCATGAGTTACAATACGATACCGTGAACTTTATTACAGTAAGGCTCGTGCGTGAACTGTAGCACCATACATAAAGGGTAAGGCGATAGTATACTAACTTATGGTCTACTGCATGGAGTGCCTTGATTCTCCCAAAGTATGCCAGGTAACAACACCATAGTAACAAAAATAATGGTTGTCTTGGATTAGTTTGGAGGAAACAGTTACTCCAGAGATACCAACACTGTACAGTAGTACTCTCTCTCTCTCTCTCTCTCTCTCTCTCTCTCTCTCTCTCTCTCTCTATCTCTCTCTCTCTCTCTCTCTCTCTCTCTGAAACAAACAGGCAATCTCACTCCCTCTTACTCTCACTCACAAAGTTTTCTCCTCACCCTTTTTCGTAAGTAACTCCCCCACCCACCACACATAAAACAAAATATATAAATACACACATCACAACATAAATAAATAAACAAATAAATAAACAAATATATAATTAAATATATAGACAAACAAACAAATAAGTAGATAATAAACAAATGAATAAATAAGTAAATAAATATAATACAACATACCAACCCTTGCACTCCCCCCCACCCCACCCCCACACACACATATACACACACACATACACACATACCTCCAATCTCATCCCCACTCCAATACGCTCTTCCGGGAATATTTGGTAGTCTTGGTGCAATACCTTACTGCTGACTGGTCAATTTGCTAGGCGGGCCAGCAACCTCGCTCCCTATTGGTCCACAGGGAATTGTTAAAATGTTGACGCAATTTCGGGATCACGAGGCCTATCAGGACCTACAGATTAAGGGAACCCGAGAATACATAGTTCCTTTTAAAACATTAAGGGGGAAGTCTTGTGTTGTTAATAATGGAGCAACTGAATCTTCCAAACTATTTCAAGCAACCGAACATCACTATTTTTGCTCTTCTGATCCTGTTTCCTAGCATACTTTGGAGGAATCAAGGCACTCTAGTGTAACAATAACGAATTACCTCCTTAAAATGATGTGATTATTATTTCTAACACTTGTAGCAAAAGGATAATCCAGATTCCCTGACTATTTACCACTCATATCCTAAGTCGGTTTGCAGATGTCTAGAATTTAGACATCAACACATTCAGGTATGCTTTGGGCAAGAGTGGCAATTTGGCAGGGAAGCCATATTAACAATATGCATAAATATTTTGTTAAAAAACAATTTAGTTGTAGTATTGTACCTTGCATTATTCTTAGAATTTACATTTTGCTCTCTTTGCTCTTCAACTCTATATGGACACTATTTATTTTGTACAATATCTCGATTATTTTTCATCCTTAAGTGACCCTGTGTAGTACTCAGAAAATCAAGAAAAAAAAATCCTGCTAATATTACCACGAAACACCAACTATTTGGAAAGGAACTTATTTCATGCCATATTCAGGAGGAATCAGAAGCCTCCACTTTTCATACACAATCATAGGGTCCTTAAACGAAGCCATTTTCTGCTTTTACGAGAGTCAAAAGATTGCTCCAAGTTGTCCCAAGAAACGTTGTAGCTTCATTATTACCAGAGTGTTTGTGTTCAGTCAGTTTGAATAAATTCACAGCTTCCAGTTGGCTGATATCAAACCTCGTGACACTCTGGTTCACAATTTTCTTTGAACAGGATGCAACAACCTTTAATAATGTTTTTTTCTCTGTTCTCCAGGTTCTTTATTTACTTTATGTGGAGGTTTCCCGCCTTAAAAAAAAACATATTCGACCTTCATTTCACTCAACTGTAACACGAGCAAATTGGACGGGATGACTTTTAAAAATAATAAATTGAGTCGTTAAATATGTAGAGAAAGTATGTGTGTGTGTGTGTGTGTGTGTGTGTGTGTGTGTGTGTGTGTGTGTGTGTGTGTGTGTGTGTGTGTGTGTGTGTGTGTGTGTGTGTGTGTGTGTGAAAAATGTATAGGCATATCTGGGAACTCTATAAAGAAAAGCACAATAAGAATAAGGAAATAATATTGTGTCATCAAGAATATTAGCTACAAAATAATTTCACCAGCTCATAAATCCAGAAACATAACGATAGCCTTTAAATTTTACTATGTAGCAATACCCCCTTAAAAAATATTGCTCCATTGCTCATCGATTAGGTATGTGAGATTGCAAGTTAAATTAATACATATATCACAGTATAGTAAGAGTCTTGTGAGATATTGTTCGCCATATCAGCAAAATCTTAAGGGGGAAGTATTGTGTTGGTAAATCTGGAGCAACTGAATTCTCCAAACTATTCAAAGCAACAGAACACTATTATTTTGGTACCCTTTTAAGAGAGAGTTAGTTAGCGAGGTGTTGCGACGAGACGAATACTTATTTGATAATTCTTTTGTCAGCTCCTCTGGTCGGCATAATAATATTCTCTTGTGCATCTCCCACGAGTCAGAAACACCATACGAAGATGAAAAATGATGGACTGACAGAAACTTATGGATAGACAAAGCATTTCAGAGTTAGGAAGCATATTTCAAGCATTTTATTCATATAATTATTATACATATATGTTTATAAGTAAAACTGGTTATTTCAAACATTATATTTAAATAATTATTATATATAGATAGTTATAAGTAAAGCTGGTTATTTCGAACGTTTTATAGATTCAATTATTATATATAAACGGTTATATATATATATAACGTTGGTTATTTCGGACAGTTTATTAATTTAATTATATTACTTTTAGATGAAGGTTGGTTATTGAAGTTTGATTGTTTTGTGGGCAGTGGTTGCAGCAGCTGGGTGAGGCGGTGGAGCAGCTGCGTGAGGTTCCAATATCCCTGGCCACTGACTGTTCCGACCACCACTGGCAACGACCTCAGGCTCCCACGGGGATCTACACCACTTTCCCCACCATCCACCAAGAGGTCTCTGAGCCTTTAATACTAGAACGAAATCTGCTGGAAACTTGCATTGAGTCAAAGTTCAGGTCCTGCCCAGTAGCCTATCGATTCTTAGGAAACTGATTATACTAAATGGAATTATTCTCAGGTAATAGGGACAGTCCTAAGCTTTCCTCCAGGACTGAACATAATATATTTCACAAGGATCGTCAGGTTTCAAGGTTCAGGTTTACCTCTCGTAATTACACTTCAATTCTCCTCAACTGCTTAACATTATGGATCAAGAGTTAGAAAGATACTACAGTAGTTACATAAAACCTTAGATACTTCAGGACACCAAGAGTTATTTCGAGTTGTTTTGGGGCCTTTTATTACATACAGGCTTAACTGAATAACCTGTGAAGACTTTTTATTAATCGTATGGACACCAAAATAAAACATCTATCCCGACTCTATACCCCTGACAGGCCCCGGTGGAGGTGTACTGTGACATGGGTGAAGGAGAGGGTAGGGGGGCTGGGGCTGGGGCTGGGGCTGGGGGTTGGACAGTCATCATGAGACGCCATAACACCTCCTGGGGACTCACCAACTTCAACAGGTCAGACAGCATACAATACTTTTTCAGACTGCAACATTTACAGACTGCAACCTCTGAACTTTACCTATAGAATAACTATATATACTTTATGTACTATAGTTCCCTTCCATCTGGCATCAGACGTAAATAACAGATCTGAGTTAATTCCAGTGTTAAAAAATTGTAGAATATTAAATACCAGTGCAAATGATTGTCTTGTTTATACGAAAAATAAGAGAAAAGAAGACTACATCGAAACGAGACGAGAAAACCCATGTATTCATCCCTGGGTTAATTGATTACATGTAACTATTCTCTTTATTTACTAATCAGGTCGTGGGCAGACTACCGTAAAGGGTTCGGTTCACCCGGTGAGGGTGAGTGGTGGTACGGCCTGGCAAACCTGCACGCCCTCACCTACAGGCAACCATACGAACTGGAGATCCTCATGCACGACATTACACTCGGTTACTTCAACGCCTTCTACACCACCTTCAGGTAATAACACACACACACACACATTTGCTCTCTATCACTAACTCGTACCATTTCAATCCTTTAGCCCCACGTAATCAGTCCCTTACCCTCACCCACTCGTTCATTAATTTTACCCCTTCCTTCCCCTCCTGCAGAGTTGAGAGTGAGGGCAAGAACTTCGGCCTGGTGCTGTCTGGGTTCTCGGGCAACGTCACCACCGACTCCATCCACCTGGAACACCGCGGCCGCCCCTTCAGCACCTACGACCACGACAACGACAACTGGAGGGGTGGCAACTGCGCCGGGGAGAACAGCGGTGGGTGGTGGTACAGCAGCTGCGTCTACTCCACCCTGACGGCACCGCTGGCCATGAGTACTAGCGGTGGTGACAACTACGCCCGCATGAGGAAGGTGGCACGGTGGATCAAGATGGACACGAACCAGGTGTTGGTGTTGGACGAGGTGACGATGAGGGTGAGGCCAGCCAACTACGGGGTCAGGTTCCAGTCGACGCCGAGGGATGGGGAGTGAGGAAAGAGGAGTGGTTGTGTGGGTGTGGGTGTGTATGTGTGTGAAAGAGAGATAGAATGTGTGTATGATTGTGTGTGTGCGTTAACAGATAATGATAAACACACACATACATAAGCAGTGTGCGTAACAAGATGTAGGAAATATATTGAAATAACATTAATTAAGAAAGTAAAGGATAAATAGTACTGAAACATTGATAGCTATATCAAACAAAACATAACATTAAGACAAGTGCACGTATCCTACAAGACAAAATGAGAGTAGAATATGTAAATAAAAGAAAACAAAATACTACCACGGTGAAAGGACAAACAAAATAACAATATTGTAGGCCTAACCAGATCGTCAGTATCCGAAAGAGATAACCTACAAGGACAGAAAAATAAAGAAAATCACATAATGTAAATACAAGAAGCCTATGTGCAGCAATTTACACATCAAGGCAAGGAAAGGGAAGCACATACTGTTCTGTACATGATCATTATACTCCCAGCGTTCGTGTAGTCATATAGTGAAGCATAATTGTCCATTGAAAAGAGTGTATAAACCTCAGCACCTCTGCACATAGCCAATACCTATTAGAATAAAAATGTAAATAATATACATGTAGATTTCCCACACGATATTTCTTAAACATTACTGTATAGAATGTTTTTAGTAATCTGCTTTCCTGTATCTATAAAATATAAACAATAAGAATAAAACTTATATTGTATAATTATGGTGTGTCTCTTCTTACTAATTGCTATCGAACTGAAACCTACTCGACTCCATTGAAGCCGATTATGCTCCACTGAAATCCACTATGTAACAATGAAACACGCTATTTATTACTGAAACCCGCTTTGCATCACCCACTCTGCGTTAGTGAAATCCGCTTTTCACCCTGCAACCCTTTCATATCATTGAAATTCTGTAAAACAAACTTTATACCTATAAAAACCTTCTCTCATTACTGAAACACACATCACACCTTTGAGTATCACAGAAACATATATCAAACTACAGTAGCCTAATGTAATCCAATGACGTACACATTCTAATACTGAATTACAATAGAATGCAATTTGAATAAAGCCAATGCAACGTACTTCATGCTACTGTATCCTTCTGAAAAATATAGTTTGTACCAGGTATGAGTACCGACTGATAACTGTTACTGAATATTAAATACAATCCAGTTTTTTTCCATAAACTGTTTGATTTGGAATACCGTCTCAAGTATTCTACTACATCAACGTTGTTTTGGCCTTTCAGTAACACTCCTCATTCACGATACCAACATCAAACACGTTCCCACTGACTGCATGACACAAACCAGCACCATACAGTTGACACACACACACACACACGACACACCAGGAGGCTGAATCACTGCAAACCTAAAAAAAGAGAAAAGACAAACTACCATTACGCCTTTTGCACGCCCGAGTGTGTAATAAAACTGTATGGCAGGAGATACAAGCAATAGGGAGAAGTTTACACCGAGCGTCTAATAAAAGGCTGGCACTTGGGGTTTTATCGCTTCCATTTACCTGGAAACTCCCAATGTTTTTCTCAGTGGAAACGGGATTTGCATGTTGAGGGAGGCTCGAGGGAGGCTGGTGAGGTCTCAGAGAGGCTGTTTGCCCTGGATCTGGGAAGCTTTGGAGTGCGTGGGTGTGGGTGTGTGGGATTGCATAGTGGAAGGAAAGCTCGAAGGAGTATGTGGGAGAGGGGGAGTAAAGAGAAGTGGGGGTATTTTCCATTGAGGACGTAGATGTAACTGAAAGCTGAATATCTAATTTTCATATGGTAATGCTTAATGCACATTATTTCAATATTAATAAAAATGAAGTCATAGTATTACGTGACAAAAATTACGCTTCTATACTTGGTATAGCTTTAGAAAATTATAATAACATCCAAAGATATTACTGATATTTGTCAATCCTTTTGTATTCCAATTATTACAAGTATTTCCTTTTACTTTCTCAATGAAAATGGATCTTATACAGATCATTTTTGTGAAGAAAACACGTACGAGTCACGGGGGCTACTGACAGCCTACATTCCCGAGGCTAAGGTATATATAAAAGAAACAAAAAAACACACACAAAGGGTTATTACCATTTAAGATTCCAATAATGAAAACAGTTCCTTCAGTGAGGGAGACAAATAAGTTACCCTTTAACTTTACAGCAACAACTGGCCCCGTTTATGTATGTAATTTCTTCCCTCTGATAAGAATATAGCCTGCCAAGCCTGGAGTTATTCGAGGTAAATGTACAGTTGCCAGCACTTATAACTAGTACAGTCAACGTTGTTATTTCTCGTCTCCTATACCAGTTACACGTGCTGGCAATTGTACAAAAGCCAGGGGTAGGGTGGGGTGTAATACTTGGAAGGGTGTGGTAGAGAGGGGTGTGGGTTTTCCTGGTTGTGGGTGGGGTAGGATGTGGTACTGGGAGGGGTGGTGTAGTGGGTGGGGAGTTGGCCTGGTAGTAGGAGGGGTAGTGTTGGGTAGAGAGGGGTGGGGTAGTGGGTAGGTAGTATGAGGGGTAGTGTTGGGTAGGGAGGGGTGGGTAGGGGGTGGTTAGTGGGTAGGTAGTAGGAGGGGTGGGTAGTGGGTAGGTAGTAGGAGGGGTAGTGTTAGGTAGGGAGGGGTGGGTAGTGGGAGGGGTGGTGTTGGGTAAGGAGAGAAGCGTAACTGTGTGGGTGTTTGTTGTGATAAGACCAACCTTGAGACTAGTTCAAGGAAAACTTCACTATAAGGAGGAGGAGGAGGAAGAAAGAGAAGAGAAAATGAGAAAGGAGGAGGAAGATGATGAGGAGGAAGAAGAAGAAGAAAGGGAAAGAAGAAGAGGTGTAATAAAAGAGGAAATGGAGTGGGAGAAGCAGGAGGAATTGAAAGGGGTCGAAATAAAAGCAGAAACTCAAATTGTTCACCAATATAAATAGCATTCACATACGCCGATATTTTTAACAGCTAGAAGGAGGTGAAGTAAGAAATTGTGTCCTGATGTAATGTCATATCGGGGAAACGAGTAACTGTATAATAAAAAAATATATAAATGTCTCTTTTATAAATATTTTCACAGATGCTAATGTTAAGGTTCAGTACGGATGTTTCACTTTAATCATATAGGTGTGGCTAATGGAAGAGGATTTAATTCGTATCAGGGAAGAGGTAAGAATTTATTAGGGCTGAAATAAACATGGCTTATTAAATTATAATTATTATAATGTGTTCCCATCCCTCACGTTCCTTTTCCTTCATGTTCTCTCTCTCTCTCTCTCTCTCTCTCTCTCTCTCTCTCTCTCTCTCTCTCTCTCTCTCTCTCTCTCTCTCTCCGTAACAACAGCACCTCTTCTGTGAGCTCGCTGGGTGGGAATCTGTGTACGTCTGCCTGTGTGTTTGTGTGTGTGTGTATGCTAATATGCTTGGTATGAGTGTGTATCCTAATAGCCAAAGTGTATCCAAATAGACAAAGTGTATCCTAATAGACATAGACAAAGTGTATCCAAATAGACAAAGAGTATATTAATTGACAAAGTGTATATTAATTGACAAAGTGTATATTAATACACAAAGTGTATCCTAATAGACAAAGTGTATCGTAATAAACAACAAAGTGTATCCTAATAGACAAAGTGTTTCATAATATCCAAAGTGTAACCTAATCACAGACTAATAAGGATACTATATCAATTTCATTAAGTACAATAATTTAATTCACTTTAACCATTTCCTCGTCATGAACCAACCAACTCAATTAACCTCCAAAATACTCAGGCCAAATACACCAATTTATACGCTAATCTATAAAGTACAAAGGTAATTACAACATTGTGTGTGTGTGTGTGTGTGTGTGTTAGGGGGAGAATATGTGTGTGTGTGTGTGTGTTAGGGGGAGAATATGTGTGTGTGTGTGTGTGTTAGGGGGAGAATATGTGTGTGTGTGTGTGTGTTAGGGGAAGAATATGTGTGTGTGTGTGTGTGTTAGGGGAAGAATATGTATGTGTGTGTTAGGGGAAGAATATGTGTGTGTGTGTTAGGGGAAGAATATGTGTGTGTGTGTTAGGGGAAGAATATGTGTGTGTGTGTTAGGGGAAGAATATGTGTGTGTGTGTTAGGGGAAGAATATGTGTGTGTGTGTTAGGGGAAGAATATGTGTGTGTGTGTTAGGGGAAGAATATGTGTGTGTGTGTTAGGGGGAGAATATGTGTGTGTGTGTTTGGGGGAGAATATGTGTGTGTGTGTTTGGGGGAGAATATGTGTGTGTGTGTTTGGGGGAGAATATGTGTGTGTGTGTTTGGGGGAGAATATGTGTGTGTGTGTTTGGGGGAGAATATGTGTGTGTGTGTTTGGGGGAGAATATGTGTGTGTGTGTGTGTGTGTGTGTGTGTGTGTGTGTGTGTGTGTGTGTGTGTGTGTGTGTGTGTGTGTGTGTGTGTGTGTGTGTGTGTGTGTGTGTGTGTGTGTGTGTGTGTGTGTGTTGTGTGTGTGTGTGTGTGTGTGTGTGTGTGTAGCAAGATGGGTCAGTCGATAAGGTCAAGATTACCCATAATTCACCAACTTTACCACTATCAC